>JAQFXT010000095.1:0-90567 GCA_034683725.1 Strigamia crassipes
CACAACACCTACCTCGCAATAAAATTGACTTTTAAAGTTCAATGGCGCCGAGCCGAACTCGTTTGCCCCGAAACGAACCGGGACGAGCCGGGACCCGCACTGGGTCTCTACACCCACTCACCCACATTTCATAAATCGACAGTTTCAAAACTTTGAAAACTCACCTGGAAAACACACTCCCGTCTCGATAACTAAATCCAATCGTGTCACGTGAAAACGCGTCAGGGAAAACGGTCAAAGTTCGGTTCGGTTCGGTTCGGTTGGGTAGGGAAATGAAAATGACTAAATGAATAGTTTGGAATGATATTCGAGGGATTTTTCAAGGTCATCCGAAGTTTGCTCGGTGTTTGGATGCGGCCAATTCGGGGAAATCCTTTTGAAAAGCACCCTCGTTCTCGTCCCGTGCCCGGCCTCGTTCGGTTGGGTTTTGTGGGTCCCGTGGTCTCTTTTTGAATTTGGCCACGTTTGCTTCAGGTGGAGTTCTCGGACGAGTTCATTTCGATCCGGGCAACAGGCACTGGATCGTACGGTACAAATTATAGGTTGTTTAAAACGAGAACACTTGAGGGGTGTTCCGAAGTTGATTCAACGTGGAATATTTATCGTCCAAATTGATTTCAACTTTTTTCTCCAAATTATGCACGAGACCATTTTTTATTTACACCCGAGTAGCTGCTTCGACCAAATTTTGTATATTTTATGTTTTTTTTTGTTTTTTTTTCTTTCTTTCTTTTAAAAAAAAATATTATTTTGTGTAAACACGTTGTCCAAACAATATAAAGCAACTAGTTCTTATTTAAATAGTCATTCGGGACCGAGTATCGCGATGGGCCTTACACGCCATCTAGCGGCATTTGATCAAACCTCGATGAGTCATGCAGCCGTTTATCGACAAAAATACAAATGAAAAATAAAAAAAATGTACTTTTCTCGTGTAATCTTCAACGCAAGAATGTTTTAACTTTATTTTTTGTAACTATTACGGGATTTAAATAGATTAATTCCGGTTGGTTGCGGTTGCGGTTGCGATGGTTGATGATCTTGTTTTCCATCACCAGCAATAGATTGCAGCCTGGGTTTGCGAGTAAATCCACTTGACGTAACGAGAAACGTTGGTGTAGACACCGGGCTGGTTAGCTTGAGCGCAACCATTTCCCCAGGAAACGACACCGATTAGAAACCAACGACCGTCCACTTGATAAACCATGGGCCCGCCGGAATCACCCTATAAAACAAGAAAAACAACTTCATTTCTATTCATTAGCAAAGCCCACTTCTTACGACGTAACCAGTTGCCTCTGCCAGCAGTACTACCGAGTATTTACCAAAACCAAAGTGCAAAAGTGCACATTCCCAACTTATTCCACCTTATTCCACCTGATTCCATCTGATTCCACCATCCAAATTAAAGTGCATCTGAAAAAGTGCTGCTTCATGGAACAAAGGTTAAATTAGTGTTGAACCTGACACGCATCTTTCCCGCCCGATGACATCCCGGCGCACATCATGTTCTCGGTAATTGCTCCGTTCTCGTATTTACTTCGGCACGCTGCGTTCGAAAGAACTGGCAGTGACACTTCGCGCAGCACTCGACTGGTAGGGCCACCTGACATCAAATTTTTACAATTTTAAATGCATCGGGGGAAAAAGTTTGATTTCACGTTCTTACTATCGATGATCATTCCCCAACCGGAAATAGTTCCTACGGCACCGGCGACGTCGGTGTTGAACTGCGGGAGACACGCGGGAAGAACTCGAGTGTTAAACTCGATGTGTTTGGTCAACTGCAACAGGGCAATGTCATTGTCGACCGTGTTTTGGTCGTAGTGCGGATGAACCGTTATTGATTTGACGTAATACGTTCCGTAATGCAACGACGCAGCGTCCCATTTGTCGTGCAAGCCCAAAATAACGAAAAAGTCGTTCGGGTGTTTTCTGTAAATAAAAACAAAGTGTAGAATACGAGATTTGAAGAGATTTGAGATTTGAATTTGAGTATATATATATATATATATATATCTATATACCCTATGACGCAATGAGCGGCTGTTAAAACGTAGTCGTTGTTGATCACGGCTCCACCGCAAAACAGAAAGTTTCTATTGGTCGCTAAAGCAGCCTGCGTGACACGAAAACGGTTTAGAATTTGAAAATCGAACACTTTTTATGTTAATTATACCATCCAAGGCCGGGAGTGAGGAACTGATTCGACGCCGCCAACAATTCGCAACTTGGCCGAAGGTTTTACGCCGCATTCTATCGATAAAATATCAATTTCAAACTTTTCGACATCAATCAGTGTCGACGGATGTAAACAACTCACTACATCTCAAGCTAACAGTGCGAGTGGTCGGTTTGCCGGAAGATTTCACCCCCTGGTTAGTGTCTCGGAGATGTCGCGCCGACGGCTCATCTCTTAAACCTTTTTTTTTTTTTTTTTTTTTTTTTTTTAAATAAAATTAATTTAATGGTTTACTATAACTGCTGTATTTAAATGTTTATTCACCAAATATCGTTGGTAATTCTGTTAAGTTTGTTTGTTGCGGCCTGAATTCTACGTTCTGGAGCAGAAAGAAAGAAAAAATAAAATTTATTAAAAATTTTACATATTATTTAGCAATGGAATTTTTTTTCTCTTCTACTGTACACAGGATATTTTTTCTGAATTAATGTAGAAATGTTTGCGCATAAAATGGCACAAAGCAACAAAAGTTGAACTTGAAATCACAGGAAATAAATACGTCGAAGGGATTTGTAAAGCGGCCACTGGATCAACACTTTTTTTCTCATTTAAAATTACAAGCTGTCAACATTTTCCGTTTTGAAAATAAAAATTTGAAATTTGAAATTTAAGAATTAAAATTTTCACTTTGCTGATTGAAGTTGTCAGTAATTATGGGCAAATGAAGTTGTACGGTACGGTACCTTGCAGATGACGTTGACGATGAGTGAAGCGAGAAGCAAACCCAACAAGCCTTGACACCCGTTTTGACAGTTAGACTCAAGCATGTCAAATCGACTTCATTTGCAATGAATTTTACTATAGATTGATCCTTCGCCGTTAGATCCAAGGACAAACGTGAGAAAGTGAGGAGCGCTTTCTCTCTGTTCGAACGATACCTAAGAGCAAAAGGAAGTTTGCTTTTCAATTGAAATGCAAATTCCGCCCGTCTACATATCCTGCCATCGCGTGCGCCCCAACTCTAACCAGAAATCAAACATTTCATTAGTGCGCACAAACGGTACTTACCGCGCCAAACTCAATCAATCTACGTCGTACAACGTATGTGTAATAAAATAAACAACGATAAGATTAAGAAAAGATATACCAATGCACAATACACAATATAAAATACACACCTTCTTGGCTCGTTCCAGTTTTGAGAAACTCACAAACATGCTCAATTTAGTCACACTGCTCTTGTTTGTCTCGCTCTTGGTGGGTTCTGCAACAAATCCAATCAATAAGTATCTATATCTAGCAATATTTTTTCAATTGGTCTACAATCGGTCTTATTATTACAAACATTAACTTAACTTAGTTATTTGAGGATCGTGAACGGCGACCCTGCAGTGCAGGACGAGTTTCCGTACATAGTCGTGCTAACTAGAAGCAACGGCTATTTGTTCTGCGCCGGTGTTTTAATAAGTGATTATTACGTATTAACAGCCGCTCATTGCCTGATCAAGTGAGTTTCTATCTATAAATATTCAATGGGCAGGGTGAGTTTAGATGCTAATCCGTTATTTACAGCAAAACGGCGAGCAGCGTGGTGGCGAGATTAGGGGATTACGATTGGACTACGCAACAGGATGCGGCGCACGTGAGCATCGCCGTCGACACGGTGATCATCCATCCTCGATTTAAGTATGCCACCACGTTTCACGACCTCGCAATTATTCGTCTGGCCTCGCCGGCACCGCGATCTCATCAAATCGATTCCATTTGCCTGCCTCCGCCTTCGCCGTCCACGAGTTTGATCGGACAAACGGCCGTCGTTTCCGGCTGGGGGGCGCAGACAGTCGGTACGTTATTCACGCTACGATGCACGAAACAACTCAATCGCTCCAATTTCCCATTTTATTTATGTCATGTTAAAAGATGGGTTTCCTGTCAAGTCGCTCCGAAAACTCGAAATGAAAATTTTATCGGAAAAAGAATGCAAAAACCTGTTGGGAGTATTCCGATTTATTTGGCGAGCGGAAAAAATCTGCGCCTGGGAACGCAACAAGGATTCGTGCAAGGTTGAAAACACGTTTTGGTGCTGCGTGTTTAATCATCTATTTATCCGTAGGGCGATTCTGGAGGTCCGCTAATGTGGGAAAGTTCTTCCAAGAAGCGATATTTAATCGGCATCGTATCGCTGAGCTTTTGCGGGGAAGGGAACCGGCCCGGTTTGTTTACCCGCGTCGCCTCCTACTTGGACTGGATCGGAAATAACACTCGCGACGACCGCACCATCTGTTGGTCGTAATCAATAATAACATTAACCATTAAGTACCCACTCGAATAAAAAAAAGTGTAACGTGGGAATGGAAGTATGCGAGGTATTCAATATAATAAATTATAATGTCAAGACCGAAAGATACCGGCAATGATATAAAACAAACCTTTGATATTTGCCAATATTTCCTGCAATATGTTGCACATTCCATACGTTATTTTCATTTTATTCGCTTGTTGCGTGGAGTCTTGCAATTTCAAGGTAAATCTACATTTTATTATTCATTATTCTTGTTTATTGTTACACATAATTAAATGCAGCAAATAGATGAAGATAGTTATTTCAAAGTCATCGGTGGAAAACGAGGCGAAAGAAATGAATTCCCGTACATGGTAGTAATTTAAATTAAAAGAGAAAGAACGAATTAATTATTTCAAATAAATAAATGGACGCTAAGCAAAACACTCACAATTGCAGGTGATGGTGTTTTATTCAACTGGTGAATTTGCTTGCGGCGGCACGCTGATTAGCGAAGATTACGTGCTAACAGCTGCTCATTGCGTGGTAGAGTGAGTTTAGTTAGTTATTCGATAGGAAATGAGAAATTCAATTCAATTCAATTACTTACTTTAGTCGATTGGAGAGCAACATTTTCATACGGATAGGGACTTACGAGCACAACACTGAAAACGATGCATCGCACGAGAAAATAAACGTTTCTCGGATCATCCTGCACGAAGGGTTCGACTGGGACGCCAAATTGCACGATTTGGCATTGATTCGATTGACGCGCCAAGTGCGGGCCACCAACTGGACCAGACCCATTTGTATACCGAACGATGCAAATATTTCGTTCGACGGAGAACGAGCTGAAATCGCCGGTTGGGGCTCGACATCTGTTGGTAAAGTTGACGCTTTCAAACATTCCAAACATTTGCTCATTCAGTCATTGTTTGATTCTCAGATGGAAGTTCCATCTCTTTTTTACACACGTTGGAAATGACCATAATGCCGCACGACGACTGCTGCGCTCTATTAGGTCGAGATTGTGACGCAAATTTGAACCGAGAGAAAATGTGCGCTTTCAGCCAGGACAAAGGGCCTTGCACAGTACGGGCGGGTTTACGCCACCTTTTCACGCTTTATATCTATTTTCATTTATTTAAAAGAGCGATTCCGGCGGGCCACTCGTGTGGGTGGATCCACGAACCGAGACACCTCAACTGGTCGGGATAATCTCGTTGGGTGATTGCGGTCGAGGCAACGGGCCCGCCATCTTCAGCCGCATTTCATCCTACTTGGATTGGATCCAACAAAACACTCGGAACTCCACCTGTCGGTTTTAAGTTGTTCACAATGTGTAAGAAAATGAAATAAAAAATTGTCCAGATAAAAACGTGAGCTAAATAGTTTTGCAATCATATCAAACACGACAACACGAGATAAGTTGAGGAAGAAATGAGAAGTAGCAAAATGCTGGCTTACAGCTGCTCCTTATTAGCTTTCTTTTGCCTTCTTGCTCCACTCGAAATCAATTCGAGACCTCACGACCTTGACGTAACCACATTACCGTCGCCACGAAATCACTTTCTCCGAATTGTCGGCGGTGTTCCTGCTCGGAATAATGAGTTTCCTTATTTGGTAATTTTTCTCCCTCCTGCGATTCCTGCCATTCCTGCGATTCATGAAATCTTGAATGATGATTTATTTACTCGATCAGGTGATGCTAACGAGAATCAATGGCTACGTGTTCTGCGGAGGTGCTTTAATAAGCGATTATTACATTATAACGGCAGCCCACTGCGTGGAAAAGTATACATAGTCAACCTAGATCACGGCATCTCATTTTTCATTTTCTTTAACTATTGTATAAAATAATAGTAAGTTGGCGAACGAAATTATCGTCAAGATGGGTGAACACGATTGGACAACTTTGGACGACGGCTATCACGTTAACGCTCAGGTGAAAGATATCATTTTGCATCCGAAATTCATCCGACTGTTGGCCTATAATGACGTGGCCATTCTTCGCATGAGGTCACCGGCGTTTAGCTCGGATCGAATTAAGTTCATTTGCTTGCCGCCCAACAAAATGTTCACCGGTGAAAAAGCGACTGTGGCGGGATGGGGCGCCATCAACCTCGAAAGTAACGAGTCCCAAAATTCAAAACAAAATCATTCCTATCTTTTCTTTTCTTTTCTTTTCTTTTCTTTACATTTTTTTTTTTTTTTTTTTTTTTTTTTTTTTATTAAAGCAAAATTAATAAGTAACGTTTTGCAAAAATTGGACTTGGAAGTATTGTCGCAAGAATCGTGCAGGAGCCGTTTTGACGGATCGAGCGTATTTTTAAATTCGGATAAACTCTGTGCTTGGGCTCAAAACAAGGATGCTTGCGCTGTATTTGCAATCAAAAACGAGTTTGTCACTTTTTTCAATTAATTGCGCTTGATTTTGAAGGGTGATTCCGGTGGCCCGCTCGCGTGGCAAGATCCGAGCACCAAACGAGAATATTTGATCGGAGTCATTTCGATGGGATTCCGTTGCGGAGAAACAAACATGCCGGGTTTGTACACGCGAATCACCTCCTACCTCAGCTGGATCAAAAACCACACGCAAGACGACAACACCATCTGTTGGTCATAATTGGAAATGTAATAATTAATAAAAATCTACCGGTATCAAGAAGATTAGCTCGTTGTTTTTTTTGCCGTTCAAATGGGTCCGACACGAGCAGCGGCAGGTTTTTGCCTCGTTTTCGTGCTCCTGGTGTTCCCGGTGCAAAAATATTGCAAGAACATTTCAAAGAGCGAGAATAATAAATATTTGGCGAGAATTGTGGGCGGACAGAATGCAGCCGTGCACGAATTTCCGTTTGCAGTAAGTATAGTCCGAGTGTGATTAACACACGTGCAAGTAGAATTTGCTTTTCTAGATCTTGATAACCAACCGGGAAGGTTTGGTTGTTTGCGGCGGCACATTAATTAGTCCCAGATACGTACTTACAGCTGCCCATTGCGTGCACACGTAATTTAAAGCCGGTTGTAAACTCAATTTGAAAAGCTTGAAATAATTCAAGTTTTTTTCAGTAAACTCGCCTCCAATTTGGTGGTCCGGTTGGGCGAACACGACCTGCAGAGCGTGAACGAGTCGCGACACGTGTCCGTTCGGGTGCAAGAAATAATATCTCATCCGAAATTCAACTACTTCGGAACCATCAACGACATCGCTCTTTTGCGGCTCGATCGAGTCGTCGCTCCCTCATCGTCGGTTCGTTCCGTCTGTCTTCCGTCCGACCGCTCCTTTGACGGAGAAACGGCCTCGGTTGTCGGATGGGGTCATACGCGCCCGTCATGTATTACGATTTGGAAGAAAAAAAATGAAATTTTTATTTGTTTTGTTTATTTTGTTTTGTTTTGTTTGTTTGCTCAGTGGAAGCGCCGTCGACGGTTTTAAGAAAACTCCACGTGCAGATACTGAATAAAACCGATTGCAAACAGCGTTTGGGAACGGAGCGTTGGTGGCTCACCGACAACAAACTGTGCGGATGGAGCTACAATCAGAATGCGTGCGAGGTATTAAACGGAAACGGAAAAAATACACTAATTTTGTCCATCTGCAATATTTGACGGTTTTTTTAAGGGTGATTCCGGCGGCCCGGTCGTACGACTTGATGGCTCGTGCGTCATTGGGGTGATTTCTTTCGCCGTCGAGTGCGGAACCACAAACGTGCCAAGCATTTACACTCGCGTGTCCAAATTTAATCAATGGATTCTTGATAACACCGCGGATCATCCTCCTTGTATTCGTGCGGAAATAAAAGTTTAAAAAAAGCTCCTGTTGTTTTTACTTTTATTCGTCGTGTTCGCGGTATTATTCGGATGGGCTCGGCCGTATCCTGTATCCTTATCCGTCTCCGTAGCTGATAAGGTATCGTGTTATCACACATGCCAGTGTAGTCATTAACGGGCTTGAAATGAGTTGTTTACTCACCTTCGTCGCAGTTTTCTCCCTTCTGGCGGTGACGAACACGAACGGCAGAGAAGTAACGACAGATGTCAACAAATCATTAAATCAATTAATTAAGTAACAAGAGTCTTTTCTTTTCTCTTTCTCTCTCTCAGGTGCGCAGACAGAAAAGGGTCGTTGGTGGGTTTCCAGCAAGCGCCGACAGTTGTCCTCACATCGTACGAAATGCCTCGCAACTTTGCTTTGTCGCACTGTTTGACTACTTATTGTTTTTAGGCACTTCTTTCGGACGAAGATGGTTACTTCCGGTGCGGCGCGGTCGTAATTGGCGAAAAGCATTTGCTCACAACTCATCACTGTTTAGACAGGTGAAATAAGTGTTGGTTTTTTTGGTGTTTTTTTTTAATAATAATATTTTTCTGCAGTTACGATGACTTGAAAGAAATCGTTTTGCATCCGGGCTACGGAATCCCCGGACACAACGACGCAATTGTGGCTTCCGTCGAGCGTGTGATCTATCATCCTGACTACGACTCGTCCGAACTCCTGAATAACATCGCCATCATCGAACTGGAGGACAAACTGCAACTGAACGAGTTCGTTCGCAGGGCTTGCATCAGCAATTCGAGCGATTTACCGTCGCCACTGACGGCGACTTTCTGTGGCTACGGAGTCGCAGAAGGTACGCACATTTTGCGTAATGTTGTTGCGGTCACCTTATTGACTAATTCATTTCATCGTAGATAATAAGCACGGCGAATTGCGTCAAGTGTCCTTGGACTGGATACCTTCGGACGAGTGCAAACGACACAGTTTAATCGCTCCATCTGATGACAATTTTTGCACTCGTACAGCTGGCAAAACATTCTGCGCAGTAATAAAAATGAAAAGACTTTTTTGTATGCAGTTACATTTTACAACTTTGTTTCCCATCTTAGGGCGATCAAGGTGGTCCATTAATTTGGACAAGCAAGACACTAACTCCGTTCGTTGTTGGCCTGGCTTCATGGACTACGTGCGAAGTAGGGGCGCCCGAAATGTTCGTTAACGTCAACAAATTCTACGACTGGATAGTGCACCACGTTCCGGGCTCGCATTTGTGCATCGCCGCTTACGATTGAGTTTCGTGTAATCACTAGACATCGCGATCGCGTCGCGGTTAATAAAATTGCATTTTAAAAAACCGTAAACCATTTGCCTCTTAATTTTTCCCCACTCGAAATCAATTTTGATATCAGTTTGTTTATTTATTATCAGCAACATTAATTTGATGTTATCGCAACACTTGACTTTTGTTCCCGGTCCCCGGTACATTTATCTCGGTCCGAGTAAACACCTCATTTAATAATGGATTTTTTAGGAATGTTTGCTTTATATTTCATTTTGTGGGTAAGTTGTGTGCTTTTTGATTGCTCGGAGCTTGGAAAATACATCCAGTTTACTCAACCGATATTATATACTGCAGACGTACAGGGGCACGCACTGCAAACGCAACGCGATTCAAGACGATGCTACTTTATACGTGTACAATGGAGACGATGCACGTGACGGAGAATTTCCTTGGATGGTTAGATATTCCTTTTCTAACCGAAATATTCAATTAAAACTGTCGCTTAAAGGTGATGATCGCAAATTACCAAGGTTTGCTTCACTGCGGAGCGGCGCTCATTAGCCCTCGTCACGTGCTCACTGCCGGACATTGCACTATCGGGTAGCTAATGTAACGAAACAATATTACTGTACACGCGTTAATTGAGCGATCAATTTCATTTAGAATGCCGGTTGAGAAGCCTCCGATGATCGCGGTCGTTTTGGGCCTCGTCAATATGCTCGACATTAGCAGTGCGCAAATGGTGTCGCGTGTCACCAGAATAATCCGTCATCCGTCGTTCAAGCCGGTGTACAAATTTGATTTCGCAATACTCGAGTTGGACAGATACGTCTCGTTCTCTTCGACAATCCAGCCGATTTGCCCACTTCCACCGCGAATTAATCTCGACGGTCAAAACGCCGTCGTCACTGGATGGGGCTACTCCGAGCCAAATTCATTGAGCAACATTTTGCAAAAGGCAACGATTCCCATTTGGAACTGGCACGAATGCAGACAGTTGTACGAAAGCGAAGGCAACTACGATTTATCCCAAGCCATGCTGTGTGCGGGCGACACGAAAACCGGAAAAGACGCCTGTTCCGTTACGAATAAATTCTTCATTTCCAACTGAAATTAATTTAATTTGATTTTATTCTTATAGTTTGATTCAGGAGGTCCTTTAGCGTGGCAACATCAATCTGGGCGCTGGTTTCTTGTTGGAATAGTCTCTTGGGGTGCTGAGTGTGGTGAGGATTTACCGGGCGTTTACAGCAACGTGTCCAGCGTTCAAGATTGGATCACGAGCCAAACTAACCACTCCTGTACATCGACTGATAAAACAACGGCATTATCGCAACGTTTGCGAAATACCCAATGACAGATAGCTAGCTTCCTTATGACAATAAATCGTTATCTGTATTTATTGTACTGTACATTTTTTTTGCTACTTTTTCTTACGCAATATTAATCACTCGAAAGAAAAATGGCACCCATCATTGCGCTGCTTGTAATTCTGCTCTCCACGTCCGTAAGTTTATGTTGGAGTTAAAATAAGAAGTATGAACCGTACATAAATAAATGTACGGTTTTCAAATTTATGCACAGTCACGAGGATCACGTTTCCAGGCGCGAATAAAAAACGGAGAGGAAGTGGTTCCTCACGAATTCCCATGGATGGTATTATTAAATCAAGTTGAGGCAGTAAATCCAAATGTAATTATATCTAGCGTTTTCTCCCTTCCCACAGGCCATGCTCACCAACCTGGAAGGAATACAAGTTTGCGGCGCCACTTTGATTAACCGGCGATACGTTCTAACTGCGGCCCACTGTCTACTCGCGTAATTCCATTCCTCCCGTCCCGTTTTAAACGTTTAAATAAACAAAACACAAAAATCTTTAGAATTCCGTCAATAAATCCGCCGAACGTGGTGGTGCGGTTAGGACGACACAATAAAACAGATCCGTTCGAATCCAATGCTCAGCCGCACCGGGTTCGCACCATAATACGTCATCCGCAATACCTGGCCATGTTTAGCAACGATTTTGCGCTTTTAGAATTGGAAACTGCTGCTGTTTTTAACGATGCAGTGGCGAGCATCTGTTTGGCTAAACCGGAGCCGAAAATCGACAATAAAAGCGCACTAATCTCTGGTTGGGGATACCAGACTGCGAGTAAAAAGGCTAATGGCATCCATCAATCAAAGTTTTTTAACAAAACTAAAACATAGTTTTTTTCCAGATGGGCCAGATAGTCAAACGCTTCGAAAAGGAACGGTTAAAGTGCTGCCGATGCAAACGTGTCGACTTATTTATCATTCCTTGGGCAACCGGAAAACAAACATCACCGATGACATGTTTTGTGCGAAAAATCAACAAACATTGACGGACGCGTGCGCTGTAATAACTCATTTAGTAACAACAGCTCGTTTCAGTATTTCTTTGTTTCACGCGATACTTATTTCTTGTGGGTAGCAAGACTCCGGCGGTCCCCTGATGGTAAAGGACGAGCAGAGTGGTCGATTGATCCTGGCGGGCGTCGTATCTTGGGGAATGACGTGCGGAAGTGCGATATTTCCGGGAGTGTACGCTCGAGTATCCTACGCACGAGATTGGATCATCAAAAGCATTGGTAACACCACAATTTGTTGATGACAAGAATCGATTATGATTACGAGAGTACTTTACATAAAAAATTGTTATTACACCAACCCATTTACGTATTTATTTATTTACAACACGTCTTAGTAAAATTAATTACCTGATCAATTTTAAACTAACCAATCAGCACGAAGTAATTATTTTTCTCTTTCCACGTTTGGAATTTACATTTCGTGAAGCGGACCGACGCAATTCCCTTATGAAATTCGACCAAAACTCAACCGACGTATTCGGTATAAAATCAGAACAAGTTTGCTGATTCCTCGAGTGAAATCTTTGATCAAAAACCGATCAAAAAGAATTTTTTTTTTCTGATTTAAAAAAAAAATCTAGATACACATTTTATTTTCTCAGATATAATAATAATTTATACATCGACATCTTATTTTTCTTATCATCATTCGAAGTTTGAATGAAACAGTTGCTGATGAATGACGTACTTGTACTTGGCTTAGTTTGCTTAGTTTAATCATGCGTGACAATTTCGGACATGGTCACGATTTGAGTGGTTGTGGAATGAGCCTTGAAGCCCCAGTGTTCTTGGTGAAGATACCACCGCTTATACGATCGTTTGATCAGAACGTGCACCTGAGTAGCATCACACGTAACGTAATGAGTAAGTACAGTATTTTAAACACGTTTTGACGGCACAGAAAGCAGCGGAGAAAGAAAGGAGACTTGCAAATGCAAACGCGAACACACTGCGCTCGTCAAGTGTGTTCCGTGACGGTGACGCTCTGGCGGTAGACCTCACGTAGTTGCCGACTGTTCCTGTCCAATTTTTTTTCAACTTTGTACTGAGTGAACGACCGTCTCAACAAGGATAAAATCTAAAGGGAAAGAAACGAGGCAAACAAAGCCATGTTTCTCCACTCATAGCAATTTACGAGGAAAAGTAAAGAAAAGAAAAGAAAAGAAAAGAAAAGAAAACGTAACGTGCAACATATATATATACAAACAAAATAGAAAAAATAAAACATTTACCTCTCCATTGAGATAGCAAAATATGAGCGCCACAAGAAAACCCTACGCAAACGGATAGAAGTGGATGAATAAGATAAACGATTTCGAAAATTAAATTAAATAAAATTACTTGTAAGCCATCGAGTAAATAATTTATGTAGTAATACGCTTCGAGCCATGCACAAGGGCCCGTCGAAGGTTTATAAATAGTGATGACAAAGTGCACACCAAACAGAGGCACTAAGACGAATGTGGCTCGAACTGCTTTTCTGTAAATTGCAAACTGATTCAGTGTTTTGTTTGCAAAACGTCGTCACTTGACTTCACTTGTATTGACTCGGCTCGTTGGTGTTGGTGGCTCGTAGCTTGATGATGAGCACTCGAATAATGTTGCAAAGAAAGATGACATTTAACTGAAATGATCGAGGCTTTAACGACAATGGATTGTTTTGTGATTCGTGTTTGTTTTACTGCTAGACTAAGAAGATTTGGAACGTGGAAAACCCACTCGTAACCCTCCGTGGGAGCGAACCAACATACCGAGTTGGAATCGCCGTAAAAAAACATCAAAATACTGTACACAATGGCAGGAATTATTGGGAACCCTGAAACGAACAAAGTGGCGGCTGATTGGCTGCTGCAGTTGCAAATTATGCTCATTACGACATTACCCCATCCTACGACATAATAGATAGTGAGACTTTTCTGCTCGGCAAATGCGGCCACGATGAGTTTGTGCAAGTAAAGTCCCTCGCAAAACATCCACATGTAATTGCTAGTGCGCGAATATTTAGTTAAAACGTACAAAAATTTGCATCCAGCCTGAAAATAAAGTAAATGAGCTCGAAAAAAAAAAGAAAAGAAAAGAAAAGAAAAAAAAAGAAAAGAAAGAAAGAAAGAAAGAAGGAAAAAAAACTGATTTTTTTTTCCTCACTCACGGAGTCTTCCGGCACCCAGCGAACGGACGACACGAGAGGCTGCAAAATCAACAGATACTTGAAGATGATAAAGATGATGCCATTAATGAAGATGGAAAAGAAAAGATTTTTGTGCATTGTTATGCGCGGAACCCGTAGTTGTCTAAAAGCATATTTCTAAAAACACATTTCAAAAAGAAGAAGTCGTTTTTCTCTTACTTGTACAGAAAAAATATTACGAGTGCAGGCGCAAGTGCTAACAACGACACACCGTAGGCCACCAGGTGCGCGTAATGACGTGTGGTGTCCGTATCTTTGGCCACACAAGAACTGTAATCTGTCCATTCAAACTGGGTGTTGGGGAAGTAAGGCCAATGACCCGGATCCTCGCAGGACCGCTTAAACCTCACTGTAATTTACTCGAACATTTATCGAACCAAAATTTTTAAAATATATTTATAAAATCCTTACTCGGACACACGGGACGCTCTCCGCCGAAATAAATGTGCTCGGGACACGGAACTTCCAAAGAATGATTAGCAAGAGTGTCTTCAAAACATTGCCAACCGTCCCAAGTCCTGGGACAAACGACGGCGTCTAAGAAAAATCCAAAAAATCCAAAAAATTCGTCGACGAAATCGACGTCAATTACTTACCGGCAGATGCGGGGGGTTTGCTCGACATGGATTTGCAGCATTCGACCGCATTCTGACAACACAAACGCAACTGTCCTTTGTCACTTTCCTTAACAAAAGTCCTATAAATTTCGCTGTTGGAGTCACTCAGGTCGTAGGCTTTAGGAGCCAGTCTCCTGTAAGCGGTCGTGTCATTTTCGAGCGCGTGCGGTGCGCATAACGAGATGTGCGTACAGTTTTGCCAATGCTCGGTTCCTTTGCACACAAAAAACTTTCTGTCGGGCGGAATGACTTGTTCCGGGAGAAAGAGATAGCACAACAGACACGTTAGCCATGCAAAATCTTCCACTGTACAAAATCTACCTTGGCGATTCAAAACGGTACGACACAGGTGAGGTCGAGACGATCCAATAGTCAAATTCGAGGCGAACACGACCGACACAATCTGTTTCAAATATGTTAATACAACAACACGCGTTAGAAGAAAAAAAAACCATTCGACAAGACACTTTTGGCGTCTCCGGGTTTAACACATTTTCAAATCGATATCCAAGTCAGAATCAGAAACCGACAACAAGTATTTTCTCCGAGGAAATTCGCTTCGAAATTAATGTAATGAAACCGTCTTGCATGGTTGCCCACCACACACACACACACACACACTGCACTTTTTGCCCCACTATAAATGAAATCCAAATAGCTATCTTCCTACTTTTATTTTTTTCCTGGACCTCGTCCAAACCCCGCAATAACATTTTTTTTTGGGCTACCATTTTTTTCTTGCCATGTATTAGTGCAACCGACATGGTATAATGGGTTGTGTGTACGCAAAAAAAAAGTCTACTTTTCTAATAGAAAATGCAAAGTTGGACTTACTGCAATGAAAAGAAACCGCGTAGTCATAGAAAAATGCCCCCACGACATGTTCCTATCGTTACCGTCAGCCACAATGCGATCGTCTCAATGCAACTCGAGTTGAAAACTGCGCTCGCGGATCAACCACAATTATTTCTTCCTCACGATGGACCCAATGGCTTCTGCACGCAAAAAATAAAAGTAACAAGTTAATTAAAAAGCAAAAATAAACAGGAAAATTGACAAAGAAGAAATAATAGGGTTTCGACGCGGAAAAATGCTTACAGCTTTCCCAAGGACGTTGGGCGTAATGTGTTAGTTGACGAGCAAATTGGCATGTTCGCATTCGACGCGATTGCTCTCGTATCTTCCTGGTGTGGCAGAAATTACTCTAAGTGTCGAAGCCGCCAAATGCAGTCTTTAGTTGTTCCAATTTGACAAAATCTCATCAATTACACCTAGGCCAAATTAGGCCCCGACTGAATGCAAATTCGAGCGAATGTGCCGCTGCTAATTACCTCTCGAGTGTAACACTCACAGCTCGTACGAAACTTGAACTATTTGATTAAATATTAAAGGCCCACAATAAAACATTGTCAAGATCCTCTGTCGTACGAGCGAATTTTGCCGTTTGTCTCTGCTGGACACATTCCAACCGAGATGGCAAAACCAAGATCGAGCCCGACACTCGAAACAAATGGGATAAAAATATAACGGACAATAGTAATAATTCCTGGCCGTTATTCAAATTCTAATGACACGTGTGACGTTATTTAAATGCAGCGACGTGATTTATGACATGTTTTATCATCATTTTTGCCGTTTAGCCTAATGAAGTTAAGCTCATTTGCATGTTTGCTCCGACTGCGAGCTGAAATCACTTCAAGTTATTAATCAAACAAGTTACAAGTGGCATCAAAAAACAATTCCCATTTCTAGTTACAAATGGCATCAAAAAACAATTCCCATTTCTAGTTACAAATGGCATCAAAAAACAATTCCCATATCGAGTTGCAAATCCAGTCACACCAGATGTAGCCAATAAAAAAACACAAGAAAAGTCAAAGTGGTGCTATTGGTATTCGGGTAGCGTCGTCCTCTCTTCCCGCGCTCATCCAACTCCAAAAAAATTCTCACTAAGTCGCAGAGAGATGAGGTTCGAGTCAAAGACGACACGACGACATTCAAACATTCCCGAAGTGTCTTCTTCAATCATCAATCCGCACTTTCTTTTTCAATTGCAACACTTTGGTTTATTTTCTTTCAATAGCAAGTAAATCTTTACGACCGATCCATCCGAAATAGCGAACACCAAATTAGTCGATCCAATTAAAACCGAAAGCGAGCGTTATTGCTCGGCAATGGCGCTTCCCCCGGGAAATGTATTTTCTTATAAAATAAAATCAAATATTAAATGACGGTGCGTTCGGCTGCAGATGGCATTGAAAAGTGGATGAATGTAATTAGCCAATCGAAAGCGAAGCTTTAGAAAGTCGTTGCTTTCGTTTCCTTTCACAATTTCAAGATGTTACCACAAACCAATAAGAAAAAGTCGCAATTGCCGCCGCAAGTTGCGACTGAAGCTGCAATTTATTCGTGAAATTCAGTGGCAAAAATTATTCGGGCCACTAATATCACTCCACTAGGCACTATTGGTTTTGTTATTATAGTTAATCTGACGGAGGTGTCGTCACGATGATGGCCGAGCGAGGATAATGTGCCCTCTTTATCATCGATTTTATAGGAGAATAAAAGCGAATCCCAGGAAAAGCTTAAGTTCCGCTCCCTCCCTCAATTATTCCGTCTTGGTGGCACCGCAATGCCGACTTGCCGAGTGCCTCTTTCTGCCTTCACTTGGAAATCACTCGACCTTTAATTAATCAGAGTGGACTGTGTAAACAAGAAGAATAAAGACCGAAAAAAAAAAAATAAGAAAAAAAAAAAAAAAAAAAACGCCAAGAAAATCTGTTTGGATTACTGCCAAACTGTAGTGGACTTAGCAATCACTAAAATCACCTGTCCGAAACAAAGGATCGACGACTATCAAGAATTTGATTTGATTTGATTTGATTTGATTTGATAGGTTTTTTTTTCTACTTTTGTTTCTTCTTAAGCCTTAAATGCTTCTAGGTAGACAATAAAAAAAATACAACGGGAAAGAGCGAGGGAAAAGGCATCTCGCGAAAATGTCGCTTGGGAATGTTGATTATCAGTCCTCGTCCACCGGATGCGACTTCAAAGCAGACTGGAGTATATAAGTAATCTCGGCGGATTTTCTTTTTAACAGTTTGGTAATTAAATTTTTGTTTGAAGCAAATAATAGAAAGAAATTAAAGTTGGTCACGTCTTTGGCCACGATGAGATGAGATGTATAGAGTATATAAAAATGTACTTTCGTTTATTTAGTCGCACTCGCTCCGAATGAAAATTTTATTTATTTCGACGGAATATCTTAGATGTACGTATGCAATTCACTTTAAAACAGATTGTAACGTGACGTGACGTGAGTAACAACCTCGCTCTTTCTTTATTCGTTTTTATTTTTATGATATCGCGTTCATATTATTATAGAAATAAAAAAAATGTACATTTACATTTTTATTTTTATTTTTATTTCCATTTGTTTTTAATGGCAATTTTTAATTCCGAATTTGGAATTTGCCGGATTGTCCATAAATTGGACGATTGTGTTTGCTGGGAAGTTAACCTCGGTCGGGTCGGGTCGGGTCGGGTCGGGTGGGGTCGCTTTTCACAAATTGCGCGTCTGAGCCGCGTCTTAAACGGTAATTTACTCGGTCCGTTCTCGCTCTTGCTCTCCATTCGTAAATTGTGTCTACGTCGTCATTTAGTATACTAAATAATTTGCTATTCGTTTGTGTTGATAAACACCAACTTTTATTTCTTCGTCCGTCTTATTACACGTAAATAATCGCTCGTGATACGCGAATTATGACACGTTTACGAGCAGCGCCCATCAAGACGCCTGATAAACTTTATAGGTTCGAACGCCTTGCTTGCCCGGCCACCAGAGACGCCAGCTCAAAGTTATTTCGTCCATACTCACTCTCATCCTTCATTCCCCGACCCCTTCCTCGCAAAATCGCAAAAAATTGTGAATAATATTAGGAATAAAAGTCACCACTTTGTGCTGACTCCATCGCGAGCTCACATTGCCAAATCACGTAATTCAATTCCTCTTCCCGAGACCTGGGTCCAGGAAAAAAAACGAAGAAGAAGAAAAAAAGCCAAATTTATTGCGTCTTTTTTCCAATCTACAACTAAATGCGATGACGTGCGATTTTCGGCATCTTTCGGTGACAGTTGATAAGATAAACCAATTACCAAACAAGAAAATGGTATTGCACGATACCGTAGAGAATTACGGCATTGTTTTATATTTAACAAGACTTCCAAGAGGAAAAAAATATATTTGCTCGCATCCATTTTAATGGTCAAACCAAACACATAAAATATTCAAAGCTATAAATTTGAAACCACATTTGCCGGATCTTAAATGTCTGATCACGAGATAAACGCTCGAGATTGGAAGCTGAAACGGGCAAAAACTAAACTAAACTAAACTAAACCAAACCAAACCAAACCAAAATAAGTAATTATAACCCGAAGTAAAGTCAGTTTAGCGTAATTGCTTACCGCGAGTCGAACATCGAGTGATGTCGCTTAGCGCATTTATCCAATCGCGGCTGGGCGTCAACGTCGGCGTCGGCGTCGGCGTTAGCGTTGACTGGAACGGAGGGAACGAAGGAAGGAAAGCACACGGCCGAGTCCGTGCGCTTTCTTTATGGGCGCCAACACGCGCGCCTCTATTGATCTACACAACCGGACGTGACGTCACACTTCAATCTCGAAACAAATTCCTCACAACCAAAATATTTCATCTGACTCGATCCACTTAATTTGGCCAGTGTGGCATCTGTCGTAGAATCGATTAAAAGAATGTGGGGCCAAATGTTAACGGTTCGCTCGCCAACCGAAGTACTAGCGTAACGAGCACAAACACTCGTCAACAAAACTTGCCACTAAATTACGGCCGTTTAAAAACATTCAAAGGGGATAAGTTAAATAAAACCACTTTTTTTTTTTTTCTTTCTTCCTTTTTTTCTTTCTTTCTATCTTTTTTTTTATCTTTCTTTCTATCTTTCTTTTTTATTTATATATGTATATATATTTACTCTCGTTTCTTCTTTTACTGCAAATGTTACGAGTCATCTTTCAAAGCAAAATGACTTTATTGATTGAAAAATGACATTTCATTTAGTTGATTTAAACTTCAATATCCGCATTGCTTTGGTTCAAGAATTTTAACAAATAAAAAAGAAATTTAAAAAAATTAATAATAATTATTTATTAAGTTGGTAAGTTTTGTTTGATCCAACAGGTTTGTCGACGAGTAAGTTCATGTCGCGCGCCACAAGAGCGGAAATGAAATATTTGCTAAATTATTCGATAAATCCTTTCTTTTTGCCTAAATTATCGGTAAATTAATGTTACTGCACTCGTTAATCCAGTGGGTAGTGGTTGCATCTGTTTTTTAAATCAATAAAGGAAAGTTTTATGACGCAACTCCCTGCAGTGATGCGATGGGTCGCCACCGCGTTCACTATACGCTCGTTCTATTTACAAATTGCAAACACACACGCGCCGTTTATCGAAACAAATGAGTCGCCGATGAAAAAAGCGTAATTAAAGACCTCTGAACCCGAGAAAAACGCAATCATTCATGGCTGTACCGTTGCCGTTGCCATGGAAAAGAAAGCGAACGGAAGCAATCTAGCGCGGGTCGCCGGTCGCCAGTAGCAACAGCACAGCTTCCACTTACATTTTTATGGAAACAAGTTTTATTTTAAAACTTTTCAACTCCGTTTTTGCCAACGTTTCATTCTTCAAATTCCACCATAAATTTTACGACATTTGCACAATTTTTATATATATACGGAATAGGAATAAAAACATGTTGATAACTTATTAAAAACTCAGCCGACCGGAGCGGAGCGATAAAATAAAGAGAGATGAAATGAAACGCAAGTTGACAAATCGAGACACGTGTCAATTAGTAGTACCTTTCGTTCTTGCGTATCGAGTTGTACGCTGCGGTTCTCTCTCTCTCTCTCTCTCTCTCTCTGGTCTCGTGCTATGGTCGCTTCTTGTCGAACCCGCCTCGTCCATAAAAGACTGATTTTAGTGGTCGTAAAGTGAGTCCTCAGATATTGGCCCGATCGCGGTAACCACCACTTGGAAACACGAGAAAAAGTTGACCATTAATTCATTTGAATTAATCCATTATTACTTGACTTTGCTTCGCTTTGCTTTGCTTTGCTTTGCTTTGCTTCGCTTTGCTTTGCTTTGCTTTGCTTTGCTTTGATTTGATTTGCTTAAATTTTGCTCCGTTCTGCTTTTCTTTGCTTTTTGTCGTTTCGTTTTTAATATCGGTTGGAGCGAAATATACACATACTGTACGTACGTGCTAAGTTGTAGAAGAATGGGGTTGGAGGGCGAATGAGCGATGAATGACGAAAATGCAGTTGTTTGGCACATGCGCTGGCGGTCGAGTGGAAATTAATTCAGCGTGTGTGCCCACCCGAGGGAACGTTCGCTTATTGCTCTCGAAACGAGCTCTCGTTGCCATCTCGTCCGTAAGGTGGCAACGACCAACGACTACTCTCTTCTCCAGCACACGCACAGGAGCGGAGCAGAGCAGAGAAGAGAAGAGAACCCGAGCCAAAAGCACGACCTACTTTGTCAAAATTGCAGTCGCTACTTCACTCGCCCCACTCACCTCATTCGCTCGCTCGCTCTGACTGACCACTCACTCGATTATAGTTTTAAAATAGCTGCTACTGCTACTACCGAACCGAACCGAACCAACTGCCCAATTCCATCGCTTTCGATTCGATATAGGAAGAAATGGGAGAAATGGGATGGGCACCGGCACAATTAAGCCTTTTTGTGCTCGGCCGATTTATCGATTTACAATTACAATCCATCAAATCGGGTCAGGCGCGAACAATTATTTCATCAGTAACGAAGAAATCTGTTGACAAGGTGAATGAATATTCAGTTATTCCATTTCATCATCATCATCATCGTCATCATCATCATCATCGCAATGGGTATCGCGCTCGATTGCAGATCAGAAAATCAAACCGATACGGCAAAGAAACGTGACAAGATTTTATTGCACACAGGTCGGGAGATTGACATCTCCGAATACGTTGAGCTCGAACAGGGATGACACGGCGAGAAAAGCGGCGTAGATCAATAGACAGGTCCATCCGACCGTCTTGTTCAGTTTGAACCCGTTCGCGGCCACGGTGCCGAACATGAAGACGACGGTGGTGAGCAGCGCAATCACCGAATACTCCAAGCCCTTGCTGTTGATGGCCACCGAGTAATCCTTAAGGGGCGACATGGCCGCTTTGATGAGCCACGGCAGACCCAGACAGAACAAAATGTCGAACACGTTGCTGCCGACGCTGTTGGAAATCGCCATGTTTCCAAAACCTAACAACAAAAATTGAATAATGAATAATGAGTACTCATTGTCACGAAATAGAGCATCTGCATGGCTCTCGCGGGACCCGCCACCTGCTCCCCCCAGAGATAGATTATCTGCTCGTTTCTTTTCTTTTTTAAATTATTTATTTATATGGCATTGGTCATAGAAACGCTACATTTACTCGTGACCTCGAATAAGAAATGATTTTATTCGCTCGTAAATTGGCAAGAAATGCATAAAGAGTGCGAGCAAAGGCGAAGACGAACGCGAACGCGAACGCGAACGCGTCAATAGTGAAATTGGAATGAAATCTGCGGGCAATAAAACGAGATCGCACATTGATTCGAGTCTTGTGGGAGCTAATTAAAAGAAGAAACCGGCGCAAATTATCCACTCACCTGAATTAAAAAAAAAAAAAAAAAAAAAAAAAAAACTTGTTATATTTGCAACTTGGTTTATGGCGCATGAGTAAAGTTAATAGTCGTAAACAAGGGAAAGCGAGAAACACACGCACGCACGCACAAACACACACCTTGTCGACAAACTATCACGCTCGAAATGGCTTCGGGAACGCTGGTTCCGGCTGCGAGGAACGTCAAACCCATCACGGTGTCGGGAATTCCGAATGTGTAGCCTTGATGCAAACAAACATTTACAAACAAATTTTCATTTTCCATTTCCCATTTGCGAATGGCAATTGCGATTTACCGATGACGGTGACCATCCACGACACGAGGTACGACAGGGCGCCGATGTACGTGATGGAGACGAGGAAAGTGCAGATGTACCAATTTTTCCATCTTTTAGTGCGGCAATCGGGAATCGTGACGAAGAAAATCAAAGCGATCGGCCAAATGAGCACCCACCCGATTTGTTGACAACTTCCTCGAAACGGCATCGAAAATATCGAACCGTCCTCTTTTACATGAAAAAATAAATAGTAAATCAATTTCGCTAATTAATTCAATTAATTCTGACCCTCGTCATTCGATCCTTCGAGCATCTCTCGAATGCTGACGTCGTTCACTTTTTCCGTCGGCGCTTCGAGGTCGTTTTTGGTTGTGTGCTGCTTCTCTTTCTCGGCGTCTGGGTTCGCGTCGGACGTCGTGCTGTGGGCGCTGTGGGCGCTGTAGGTTCTCACGCGATGCGTGTGCGATAAAAGCGGCTCCTTTTCACTCGTGTCAATTTCCTTTTTCTTGCCGAATCGGTCGGCAAATGCGTTGAGGGTATTTGAAATCCGCTCGTTGAAATACATCATGACGATGTAGAGGATGAACAAAACGATCAAACCGAGTGCTTCGTACCTGTCCGTTGCAACCAACGGCGAGATCAGTTGAGAGGAAACTCGAAAAACATCCGATATATTACCAGTAAATCCTAGAATCCCAAATAACGATGATCAACGCTACGACCGACAACGTGTAGGCCAAGCAATCGCGGGTTAAGGGCCACCAGTCCAACGGAATCACCTGCAAATCGAATCGAATCCGAATCGTTCGGGTAAAGAAAAGCGCCGGAAGACGCGAGCTTTCGTCCACTTACGAGGCCGGCCAATAAACCACACACGGCCACAACAGCCAGGATATTGAAAACGGCCGAGCCCACTATGGTGCCTACTCCGATATCACCTTCCGTTATGAAAGAACCTGAGCGAGCGACAATTTCCATTTACAACACTCAACGAACTCAACGCCCTCAATTTTCTCATATCGTTTACCGATCACCGACGTGAACAGTTCCGGCGCCGAAGTTCCTGCAGCCATGAACGTTGCGCCCGCAATATCGCTCGGTAAATTAAAAGCTGAGAACGAAAGAAAGAAAGAAAGAAAGAAATATATATATATATTCAATTTTAATTTTTAATTTTTTAAATTTTTTTAATTGTGACCTTCGCTGATGCCGCCGAGTGATGGAACGAAATAGTCATCGCACACGATTGCCAGCGCGTAACATATAAAGATCGAGATGACGAAATGGAAAACGATCCCTCCTTGAAGTCGTTGTTTTTGAGTTAAAAAGTCGTTGGGGAAGTCGTTGATCGAAGGAGGCACGCAGGCGGGACTCGTGGCGAGCAAGTGGCGCCCTCCTTAAACGACAAAATCAATTACTTTCACTCGCGGTTGGACAATCCGATCGCATATCGCGTCCAACTCTAACCTGGATTGCTGACCGGTTCTGTCAAACTCTCGCTCGGTTTTTTCGCAAATATCGAGTAGGCGAAAAAGACGCAGAAAAAGAAAACTGGTAGTTTCCAAAATGACTTTTTCTTGTTGCTCACGAACATTACTTTTCTCGGTGTTGCGACCGACGTGTTCATCGTATCCGTTCGAGATCGCGCAGTCGTGCGTTGATTTCTGACACAATCACAACACCGACACAAAGTGTACAGATAAAGTTCAGATAATAAACTGTGCATGAGATAATAATTTTTTGATTTGTTCCGTATTAAATAATTCTATCTAAAAAAAATATAAAAACTTTATTTTATTTAAAAAACGACACATGATTCGCGGAGTAATTACAGATTCAAAATGGCCGACCGTTGTGAATTTGTCAGCATCACCGCGGAGTTATCTCGTCGTCGTTTTCGCAGAAACTAATTTTTTGTTTGTCACGTTTGTATCACGTTGCAGCATTCCGCAAATTGGATTTGGCGCAATTTGCGGGCGAAAAAAAATTCGTAGTTTCTGGTAATCGTTCATAGATGTCAGGACTGCGGTTCTTTCAAAAACCGCTGATTTAATTTCAAGTTTTTCTTTTCTCTCTTGAAAACAAGACATACGTCGTTGATTTGTTTTTCATTCAGGAGCCGCAGCAGAAAAGAAACGTCGAAAAGATTGAATTGTTGATTTTCTTTTTCTGCATTCCTGGAGGCAACAAGTCGTAAAGAAAGAGGTTTTCTCTATTTCTCTTTCTCTTTCTCTCGACTCTCATCTTATCGATTGTGTCGTGACAAGGCCCCAAAATAGCTGCCAGTGCTGTCATTGCTTCATTGCGGCTCAAATTTACCGATATCCTTGATTTTTTTTTTCTATTTCAATAAAACACAAAAAAAGAGAAATGAAAAATGAACAAACGAGGACGATATTGATTTGGATTTAATTTATTGCTTGATTTCATCAGAGCGGCAGCAACAGCTCAACAGCAGCACGAACAGGTTAGGCGTTGAATAAATGAAGGACTTTTCCTTTCCATTTGGGCTCGATCCAATCTCACTCGCTCTTTTCCTTTCCTTTCCTTTCCTTTCTTATTCAATTCAACGAGTGAGTGAACGGTTCTTTTCGCCACAAAGAAATTGTCCTTTCGTCTCTTCTCGTCTCTTCTCTTTTCCTCTCTTTTCCTCTCTTTTCTTCTTCTTCTCCTCTCCTCTCGCCTCGCCTCTTTAGAAAACTTAAGCCGCATCGTGTTCACCACCCATTTCACACTTTTCCAAACATGTGTAATCCGCTTTGCGGTTATCAACATTTAGAATCGCTGAATTTAAAAGAGAAAAAAATAAAGAAAAATAAATAGATACAAATAAAATACAGCCAATCGATACCTCGTTAAAGGGGTTTGAAATTCGAATGTACAAATAATTTGATTGAATTTTTTTTTTTTTTTTTTTTTTGGAAAAATGGGAATTTCAACAAAGCCATAGCAACAGTTGCTACGGGCAACCGCTAACTCGCACAGGCACAGCATCAGAGGAGGGAGGTTGAAAGGAAGAAGAGCCGAGTACAGAGAGAAGAGAGAGAGAGAGAGAGAGAGAGAGAGCTGACGACGACCAATCGAGTGGTGCGAAGACGAGTCAACGAGATGTTCCATTTTAAGTCGGTCCGTGTCCGTCTGTGACGGAACACGAATTTCCAAGTGTTGATGCACTCGAACGCCGGTTCGCGCTAAATCCCAACAACGTGACGAACGCGATGAGTCCGAGGTGAGTTACTAATCCCGAATCCAATAAGACACATCTATTTATAAGTGGCTTTTGCTTCTTCCTTTTCGCAATTGCAATATTTTTTGCAATTTTTTTTGCAATTTTTTTGCAATTTTTTTTGCAATATTTTTTTGCAATTTCTCCCAATTTTTGGCGACTTGGCCGCGAGCCAAATTCAAACTCAAACTCGAGGCTCAAACGACGACTCACCTTTTCCTTCCAAACGCTCGCACCTCGAGCCAATCAATTTCATTAGGTTTTTAAATATTTACAATTTTCGCGACGACGAGCATTCGCTTTTTTAATTTTTGCAAACCCAATCAGGCTGCATTCTTGTTGATTGCAACATTGTCATTTCATTTCACCGTTGAGTGAATCCGCGCACGCGTCGATGGTCAGTTTACTCGTATCACAAATCCCGCAGCATTTAAATGAAATTCGATCGATCAAAGGCCTTTTATCGTCTTCCTGCACCCGCAACTGTCTACGTGTGTGTGTAATGACAATTTTTAAGTTTAAAAGAAGAAGAAGAAGAAGAAAAAAATTCCTCTCACGTTGTTTGTTGCCATTAGAAACGAGTTACGATTGTCTTGGAAAACAGCACTTAACGTTGGCGCCCGAAATAGAAAACAGCGTGTTCAATTCACTCGCCGAGCCCGCCATAAATGTTAATTACTTCCATTTTCTATTCTTCCACGACAAAATTTGATCGATTCCGCATCGATTTCCCCCGCAGATTGATTTTCACTGACCCCTCAAGAGCTGATAAAATAAATAAAATTTGAAAGCATTTTCTTTTTTCTTTTTTCTTCTTCCTCCCTATCTCGTGCATATTTATTGATTATGCGTCGACTGAATGAGAAATGTGGACGTTTTACCATTCCATTCCATTCCATTCCATTCCATTCCATTCACGTGCGAATGTTTTCTTTCCCTCCAATAAACAAACACATTTAGATTAATTTTTAAATATTATAAATAAATAAATAAATAAATAAATAAATAAATAAATAAATAAAATAAAATAAAATAAAATAAAATAAAATATATTTCGCGATATTGTTATATTATTGTACGGGGAAAAAGGAGGAGTCTATTGGAGCCAGTCACGTGACACGTTAAGGTAAATCAATGAAGTTTGCTGCAGTCACGCGAGGCTAAACGTGCCCCGAACCAACCAGCCAACAGTGTGAGTGAGTGAGTGAGTGAGTGAGTGAGTGAGTGTGTGTGGGACAAGGCACTAAGGCAGGCTGGCAGCGGAGCAACCGAGCAGCTGAGCAGCCGAGCAGCTGAGCAGCTCAATTCGCGTTCGTACACACGAACACACGATGGGCAGGAAAGGGTTCCTCGTGGTGTCCGTGGGCAAAAAGAACAAGCGCAAGGAGCGGCGCGCCGAGCAGATCCTGCTCTGCGTAAGTTCTTTTCTTTTTACGTTTTTGAAATCTCACCGTTCCGTTCGTTATTTGTATTTCATTCAGGATGTGAAGTCGGACGAGATGGGCAACAAAGTGGTTGCGGCAAATGCGGCGGCGACGTCGTCGGCGCGAGTGCACACGCCGCCGGAAGCGGCCAAGAAATCCAATTGGCAGGTGATCGAACACTACCACGTGTCGGGTCTGCATCCCAAGGCCGAGCCGGAGCCGGCGGCGAGGGGAAAAGCGACCGAGTGTCAGTACGGGCCCGAGAACGACGTGTCGTGGTGGAACGTGCTCGTCGTGTGTCGACACATCTTCGGCTTCCATCGGTTCCGTGACGTGCACATCGAGTACCTGTACCAGAAATATTTCCTGCGACTCAACCAGAGCAACTTGATCATGCTGGTCAGCCTGCTGCTCACCATCACCGTCCTGCTGACCGGCCTCAAGCTGCGCTCGCTCGGCGGCCAAGTGACGCTCGTGTCGGTCGCGAGCCTCGCGTCCACGGCGCTCGTCTACGCGCTCCTGCTACTGCTCCTCCTGCGCAGCTCCTTCAAGGAGGTCTACCTCATGATCTTCTCGTACGCGGTCCTCCTCTCCTTCTTCGCGCTCGAGCTGGTGCTCACGGTCGAGGCCGAGCCGAGGACGGCCAGTGCCGGCGTCTGGAGCGCCATCTTCTTCGTCTACATGACCCACACGCTGTTGCCGCTGTCGCTGCAAGAGGCGACCATCGGCGCCATCCTCCTGGCCCTCGTTCACACGCTAACGGCTGCCGCTCTTAATTACACGCAGCCATTTTTCTGCAAGCAGGCAAGTTTCCCTTCAAATCTCAAATCATCTCTCCCTTTGCATTCTTAATACAATTAACAAGTATTCTACTATTCTCTATTATATACAATTACAATTCATCCGGGGGGGGGGGGGGAGGGCGGGGGGCGGGGGCGGGAAAAAGGGAGGCGACTTGTTTGCTTCTTCTCGAAATCTCGACTCTCGTCTCTCGTCTCCGGGACGACGGGTAAGCAACTTAAACAAACAATGCAGGAGCATCCTTTTGTCCGATCTAATTAGGAAAAGTCGAGCAAATTGAAGTTGGCGTAGATTTAATTAATTAAAATTTGCGAGCTTAAGTCGGTGGTCATTCTCATTGGCGTCGACCATCCGAGCGTGTCAAACCCCAAACTCTGATTGCGTTGGGAATTGGATAGTTTCAAAAATATAGATACACACACGTTCAGTATACATAGAGTAGAAATAAAACGAAACGTAACGAGGTTCCTGCTGCTGCAAATCGATACGCCGTAGGTGAGGACTGAGGAAGTGAGGTGAAGTGAAGATGGGCATTTTGCCAGAATAAATTACGTCACGTTTTCGTCAACATTTTCAAAACCCATTCAAAAAGAAATTCGCAAACAAATTAATTTGCTTCGTCTCCGTAATCGATTTTCAACAATTTAAACGTCTGTCAAACGCATTCGCACCACCACCGTCGACCTATCTCGACCCATCTCGACCTATCTCGATTTATTTCGATTTATCTCGATTTCAAATGTGCATTTTTATAAATGAAATATTTAGTAAGCTTTTCGTTTTTTTTCCGTTTTTTTTTCCTTTTTCCATCCTCATTAAATGGAGAAAAATGAGTTCGAGCTCCCTCGCGCGTTCGCCTTCCACGTGTCGGTTTTCCTTGAGATTGGCTTTCCTTAGCGACACGTCAAAAATAGATTTCATTTCATTTCATTTCATTTCATTTCATTTCGTCTAATGATTTGCAGATGATGGCCAATGCATTCATATTTTTCTGCGTCAACATTGCGGGCGTTTTCACTCATTATCCGAAAGAGATTTCCCAACGGGAAGCGTTCATGGAGACGCGGCAGTGCATCGAAGCGCGCCTCGTCTCGCAACGTGAAAATCAGCAACAAGTAAAAGCGGCACAAATAACTCATTTTACGCGACTAGAATTTCTCTATCTGGGTTAGGAACGACTTTTGTTATCGGTGCTCCCGAGACACGTTGCCATGGAGATGAAAGCTGACATTGCCGGTCAACAAAAGAACTCTATGTTCCACAAGATTTATATCCAGCGACATGACAACATCAGGTCGAGACACGAAAGAGAAATCAAAAATCAAAAATCAAAAATCAAAAATCAAAAATTAAAAATCAAAAATCAAAAATGAAAAATGAAAAAATTAATTTTTTTTTAATTTTTTGTTTGTTTCTTTTATATAAAAAAAAAAGCATCCTGTTCGCCGACATTTGCGGTTTCACTTTATTGTCGTCGCAATGCACCGCGCAAGAGCTGGTGAAAATGCTCAACGAGTTATTCGCTCGGTTTGACAAACTGGCGGCCGAAAACCACTGTCTTCGCATCAAGATCCTCGGCGACTGCTACTACTGCGTGAGTGGACTCCCCGAGCCGCGACCCGACCACGCCAACTGCTGCGTGCAAATGGGCCTGGACATGATCGAAGCGATCGCGTGAGTCTAACGAGTCCAACGGCCACCAGTCCAAATAATCATAATAATAATAATAATAATAAAGCATCGATTGATTCGTGCAGCCTGGTTCGCGAGGTGACCGGAGTCAACGTGGACATGCGTGTGGGCATCCACACGGGCCGAGTGCACTGCGGCGTGCTGGGATTACGCAAATGGCAATTCGACGTCTGGTCCAACGACGTGACGGTGGCCAATGCCATGGAGGCGGGCGGAATCCCCGGGTACCACGCGCTTTTATTATTATTATTATTATTATTATTATTATTCGCGTCACGTAACCTTCTTATTTTATTATTTTTTTCTTTTTTTCTGCAAGGCGAATTCACATCACCAAAGAGACACTCGACTGTCTGGGCGACGATTACAAGGTGGAGCCGGGCGAGGGCGCCAATAGAAACGCCTACCTCAACGATCATCGAATCGAAACTTATCTCATTATCCCCAACCAGAATGTACAATTCAATTCAAATTTCAAATTTCAAATTTCAAATTTCAAACTTGAAAAGTGAACGATCAATTTCATTCGCTAATTGAATTTAGGCCGACAAAGTTTCGACTCCGACGCACAAACAAAGCGCGACGCCGACGCCGACGCCGACGCTCAACGGGAACGTCGCCAAGGAGCTGCGCATCATGGGCCACGGCAAACAAACCATTCACAACAAGTCAATTCATTTCGACATTAATTTTAAATTAACGTTGACGTTATTTTTAATTTCAGACTGGGTTTCGCCGAGGAGAACAAGGATCCGCAAGAAGAAGTCAATGACTACCTGGCCAGAGCCATCGACGCGCGCAGTATCGATCGTCTGCGCACGGAACACTGCAAAAAATTTCTCCTCACTTTCCGCAACTCCAAAGACGAGGAAAAGGTCGATACTAACCACAAATTTTTTTTTTTTTTTTTATTTATTTTATTTTATTTTTTTAAAATTTTTTTTTTTTTAGTATTCCAATCAACAGGACAAAATGATGCGTTCGTACTTCGTGTGCGCCATTGTTATTTTCATTTTAAACGTGATCTCGTTGATTACCATTTTCCCCTGGTATTTTGCATTTTGTCCTGACTTGGCCGATTTGTCCGTTTAATGAATTCAATTGCAGCAAATGGCTGACGCTGACGGTGTGCGCTATCGGCCTCGTGGCTTTAATCGGTTGTACGGCACTGCTGGTGTTCGAGTCGTGCGCCGTAAGTCTCGATTGATTGATTTAGAAGAAATATTGAATTCCTGTTCGCACTTCGCAGGTGTGTCCGCAATCGCTGCGAACGCTGTCGTCGAACGTAGTCAACAGTCGCACTCTGAGCCAATTCTTAGCCGCCAGTGTGGTCATTATCAGTTTCATAACCGTTTTACCTTTACTGGTACGATTGATTAATTGATTGATCAATTGATCGATTGATTGATCGATTGGAAGTTGTAATGATTGCAGTTGTTTTTCGATTCGGGCGACGTGTGGACGTGTCTTCGATCCATCAACGAGAGCATCAGCATTTGGAATCGGACCCAGCTGCAGGAAGTGGGTTTGGTGTTCGGCAAGGAGCACGGACCGCCGTGCTATTGGCAATTCACTTCACATTTTCCAGAGGTATTTATTTATTTATTCAGAAACAATCAATTTGTTAGCGTTCATTTTTTGAATTGTCGTCCTTGCAAGTATTTTACGTTTAGCGTCATGCTGGACATGATTGCGTGCGCCGTTTTCCTCATGCTGCGAACCACGGTCAAGTTGATTTTGCTGCTCTTCATCAGCGTCGTTTACTTCGTCTTCATCTTCACCGTCAATTCGTATTTATTCGACAACCGCGACGTCCTGCTCGCTTTTTACACAGGGTAACCACAGTTATCTAATTTTTTAAATTTTTTTTGAATTTTTAAAATTTAAAATTTAAAATTTAAAATTTAAAATTTAAAAAAAAATAGTGAAACGTCGCAAGAAAGTTTGCCTTCCAAATACACGACCGTTCTGGCCGTGGTTGCGTGCGTCATCGCGATCGTTGTGCACGGGCATCAGGCCGAATCCACATACAGACTGGACTTCTTGTGGAAAACGCAGGCCAACGAAGAGAAGGAAGAAATGCAGCATCTTCAGGCGTACAACAGGAAACTGTTGGGCAACATTCTTCCAGCGCACGTCGCTGAACATTTCTTAGCGGCAGACAGGAAAAACGAAGTAAATTTGTGTACAGTCACGTGTCATGTCGTTTCAATTTCGTTTCTCGTAGGATTTGTATTACGAGCAATGCGAGTGCGTTTGCATTTTATTCGCCACGATCCCAAACTTCTCCGAATTTTACGTGGAACTCGAAGCGAACAACGACGGCGTCGAGTGCTTGCGACTGCTGAACGAAATTATAGCGGATTTCGACGAGATTTTAGGCGAAAAGGAGTTCCAATGCATCGAGAAAATCAAATCGACAGGAGCCACGTACATGGCAGCGTCCGGGCTGACGGCCGCAACGTGCGACATGGTCGGCTACAACCACGTGGTCGCCATGGCCGAATACGCCCTCAAGATCAGGCAGCAACTGGCGCACGTCAACGAACATTCCTTCAACTCGTTCAAAATTCGGCTCGGTATGAACGTCGGTCCGGTCGTGGCGGGCGTCATCGGTGCTAAAAAGCCTCAGTACGACATTTGGGGCAACGCCGTCAACGTCGCCAGTCGAATGGACAGCACGGGCGTTTACAACGAAATTCAGGTAAGAATGATTCAAAAACTACTCACCGTTACGTTTCACGTCATCTTCATTGTTCAGGTGACGCAAGACGTGTATCAAATACTCAGTGCCAAAGGTTATCCTTTCCATTGCCGCGGAATGGTCAAAGTCAAAGGAAAGGGAGAAATGATGACGTATTTTCTCAGGGGACAAAAAACTCTTTTACCTACCAGTGCCAGTGCCAGTGCCAGTGCCAGTGATAGTGCCTGTGCCTGTGCTAGCAGTGCGAGTTGACAGCCGCAGCGAGAGAACGACAAGATGGACGACATGATAAACAACATCAGCGCGTAGTGCGGTGCACTTGCGTTTATTCAATTTCGTTTCGTTTATTCAGTTTCGTTTCGTTTCGTTTCGTTCCTTTTCCTCTAGGTGGCTTATCAGCATTCTGCACAACAGGGTATACCATTCGTTTTTCATGCCTTCGGATAGAATCGATTATTTTCGTTAACCACAAATGATTCGATATTTTTCGATCGAGTTTGAGTTGTTACGCATTTTGAAAGCTCAAACGATAAACTAACTGCCTTACTGTATCAATTATTACGATGGATGAGATGAAGAGTCAAAACAAACGTTCTTTCCCTTCGCTTTCTTTATCACTCATTAGTCATTATCATTCATTCATTCGTTCGTTCGTTCTTTCACGTTTCCTCGTTCCCTGATGATTGTATTTTCGCATGTAAATAAAATGTAGTAGGAATAAAGCTAAATTTTATTTACGCAAGTGACTTTATCATTATCATTATCATTATTATTATTATTATTATTATTACAAAACCATCGTGGCGAGTTATCAACTCGAAATAAATAATTCTCCGTCGTACGGAATAATAAAAAAAAAATTTAAAAAAAAAAAATCAACTCGTTTCAATCGAAATTGGGTTTGTGGTCAAACACAAGATCGTGCTGAAAACAAAATGGAAACAGGTGTATACTAACGGTGATGCGTCAAAATGATAGAATTTGCACGTACGTTTGCCAACTGGCGACCTAAGTTTCCGATTGTGATTCCCGCGGCGAAAAAAATGTATGGCAACCAAGAGTATGCGTGGTACCGTAAATTAAAAAAATCTCGCTCGATATACCTGCGAACAAATTACATTTGCATTTACTTTTAGTTTTATTTCTCGTTTATTACCTACTTGTATAACGCGGAATAAGTTAAAAGTTGAGTAATGGTGGTAGCGATGAACGCCGTGCTTAAACCGAGGCCAAAACCGCGTCGACTCCGGTCGAACAACCACCAAAGACCGACCGACATGCCGGCCAACGTCAACGATAAATGTAAATTATTAGCAAAATCCAATTTCTAATCAAATTAAAAGTAAAGGTTAAAACATTTATTTATTTATTTATTTATTTATTTATTTATTTTAAATTATCAATTCAAGGATACAGCATTCGCTTGATTGATTCCCATGTAAATGACGATGCATCGCATGACGCTGGCCCAGTCGACAGGAAGAGCCCACGAATGACCAGAACGATTTAAATGAGGATACAAAAGTCCAATCAATACTAAAAAAAAGAAAAGAAAAATATTAAAAATGTTGAAAGGATTAAACAGTTTTGGTTTGGAAACCTGATAGCGTTCCGGTCATGGTGGAAACTCCCAAAGTACACAGAAAGGCAGTGGTGAAGTGACTGTTGAGGACGCCCTGTTTGCGCTGCAGTTGCAAAATGCGGAAAATGAAAGTGAAGAACACTCCGACCGCGAACAGAATCATGCCGCGGTAGCAGGTGCGCAACGACGCCGGCGACAGCAACAACTCGCGGAAAAATATCATCGTCGTCTCGTCTTCCTAAAGAAATTAAAATAAAATAAACCACTCGTTACAATAGCAAAACGAGCAGCTGCGAGTTTAAAAACACAAACAAACCCACGCAAACCCCGAGTTGCGCGATTGTTCAAACCAAATTATCAATAAATCAATCAACGCCCATTCGTTTCGTTTCGTTTCGTTTCATTTCATTTCATTTTCGGCACGTGGCATTTGTTTTCAAAACAAATTACAGCAACTTACTCAGTCTCAATAAACGTAATAAAGCATGTCTTCACTCTTCAGGAAGCAATTTCGCCACGTTCACATCGTTAATTGCATTCTACGGGTCTACGCTTCATTCCGTAGCTCGTTTCCGCCCGTTATCTCGACGATGCGATGGGTTTCATTCGAGTAGAAACTGCCGAGTTTGCGGGCTAAAACAACGAGGAGAATCAGCTGAGCGATATCGTCGAGACAGGTCTGCGTTCTCGTCACCAGCGAGACGGCCATTACTTACCAATCAGCATCGAGGAAAGTGTCTGGTGACGTCAGCTGATCCCGGCGAGCCAATAAAATGGTGGCGATTAAATGAGCTTCGTTCGGATTAAAAATGGTGCGTTCGTCTCGACCGCTAAATCACGTTATCGGCGCATGATATCGATATCGGCGGGTGTTGTATTCTTTCACCGGGTAAACACCACGCGACGGTCGGAAGACTCGCGCGATGCACCACGGGAGATAATAAATATAAAAATATATTTAGTAAATTACAAAACCCTCTTGTAAATAAAGTTGCGAAATTTCCTTTTGTTATTTCTTTATTTCTTTGTCTTATCTATTTCATAATTTTGAGTGCGATCCTGATTGCGAGTCGAAAGTCAAAATGGCGCAGAAGGGGAGTTTATTTCAACAGCGAGGGCGGACGGATTCCAAGATTTTGTCCAAGAGATTCGATGCCGATGGAAACGTCGTGGATGTAATGATGCGACGCGATTAAATATTTGCGAATATGTCTGTCGATTAGAATGCCACGGCTTGTAAACGATGAAATTCTTCCGATTAGGTGGAGTCGAGAGAAGATGACGAACAACACGAGAAACTCGAAGCGATCGTATCTCTGCTGCTCGCAGCTGGCTATTTCCGAGCCAGAATCAAAGGATTGTCTTCCTTCGATAAGGTTCAACTGCAAATGGCAATAAATTGCTATTGTTCGCGTTACTGTTGTTATTTTGTTGCTCGCAGGTCGTCGGAGGAATGGTGTGGTGCATCGAAACGTGCAACTTCGATGTCGACATCGATTTGTTGTTTCGAGAGAATTTAACAATCGGACAAAAAATGTAAGGAAATTTTCATGCGAGAAAATGAATAAAGTTAATGCATTTTCCATTTTCCATTTTCCATTAATGGATTAGATCGCTCACGGAGAAAATCGTTGCCGTGTTGCCGCGAATGAAATGCCCGCACCGGTTGGAGCCGCATCAGATCCAGGGATTGGATTTTATTCACATATTTCCAGTCGTTCAGGTGTTGTTTTTAATCGAAATTGCCGCTTCCGTTTTCGTCTTACTTACAATTTTTTACCAATTTTTGCAGTGGCTCGTGAAACGTGCGATCGAGACCCGCGAGGAGTTGGGCGATACGATCCGATCTTTTTCCATTTGTCAATTTAATAAACATTTCACCGCACCGCAGGATGAAACGTTTAATAATCAGAAGGCAAAATCCACGTCGACCGTTGCTCACGTGTTGGTGAGGATGTGTGAATTGTCGACCATTCGCTCGAATTAATCGCGAACGTATTAAAGGAGGTGTACAAACCGCGGCGTCGGTACAAGAGAAACGCAGCTTTGCAAACGCCAGAAGAAATGTTGAAAGTTCATTCCACGCTTTTAGAGTACGGCAAAAGCGTTTTCGTCCCGACTTCCAAACCTAAGGTTTATTTCTTTCTTACAATTCAATATGTAATTAACTTTTAATTAACTTTTAATTAACTTTTAATTAACTTTAGGTGGACGAAGGTGATCGGACAAAAAGTGACGATGACAAAATCGCGGAAGAAGTAAAACGATTTTAAATAGTGTATTGCTTCGCTTCGCGTTATTTTTGAATTTCTTTTTTCTAAAAAAAAATAAATAGCGCGAGAAGAAATTGATGACCGGAATGGCGGCTGCTGAAGATTCCGAGGTTGGTAATGATTACAGGAATTTAGACTCGCAAATCAATAATTTGTTGGTTGATTTTAGCTGCGACTTCCGGCCAGTGTGGTCAATTCAATCGTCAATTCGGCAGACATTCAAAATTTGGCGTCGATGGAGGATGGAGGCAGTACTTTACCGAGGATCGAAAGATTGAGTGTGGAAGAACGACACCGGCGAATTATTTCGTCCTTGAACAAACAAACGGCTCAGAAACAAAATCTTTCTGACGAAGTAATGTTTTTCCAATAAAATTAGAAGTAGAATAAAAAGAAAATTAATACAATTAATTTCAGATTACTAGTAAAAATGAAGAACTGCAAGCTCAACTTACGTCGCAACGAGAGAAACTAAACCAAGTAATGAATACGAAAGAGACGTTCGAGAAAGACTTGACAGAGTTCGAACAACTCGAGTCGGGAGATAAAAAGAGGTGATTTACCATTTACTATTATTTATTTATTTATTTATTTATTTATTTATTTACTAAGCGTGTTTGTTTTGCAGCGTAATTGAAAAATTACGTTCCCTCGTCGCCATGAACGATTGCTTGAAGAAACAGGAACGGGACTTCAAAGCTCACTGCACAGTACGCGCGCAACGATGTGTCTTTTTTTCTTTTTGTCCGCATAGATTAACTTAAATTTATTCAGGAAGAAATGAAACGCCTCAATAGCGATTTGGAGGAATTGAAAAATGAAAACCAGGGCGGCGATGCCGAAGATCTGGAGAGAAGCGAATTGGTCGAAACTCAACTTCGAACGGACAAAGAAAAGTTCAATAAAATCCGTCTACTGCTCGTAAACGAAACTGAAATGAAAAGAAAAGGCAATTGCGAATACTCACGTTCCTACATTTAACAGGCGAAGAAGAATCGAGAAATTGCCACGATCCAGAGAAAAATAGACGAAGTTCCGTCGCGAGCCGAACTCGGTCAATACCAACGACGATTCATCGAACTCTATAATCAAGGTGCGAATATTTTGAAAATAAATAAACTAAATGAATAGAAATTAAACGGTAAATACGTTCGCAGTGGCCGCCACGCACAAAGAAACGAAACAATTCTACACGCTGTACAACACCTTGGACGATTCGCGTCTGTATTTGGCCAAAGAAGTGAAGCTGCTCAATTCCATTCTGGAAACGTTTTCGCAGTAAAACTCGTTTTGAATTCGTGTTATTGATATTACATTATTCTTAAACAATTTCAGAGCAATGGCGTCGCCCGCCAGTAAAGAACAATTCCTCAAGCAGTTCGAGCTGATCGTCGAAGGAATTCGAGCGAACAAAGCGAAGCTGGAAAAGAAAAAACAGGAAGAGAAAATGCGACGGGACCACTTGAGCGACGTCTATTTGGACTTGGTGGAGAAGCAACGACTCTACTTCAAGACCGTCAAGAGCTTGAAGGAGGAGTGTCGCAAGAACGAAATACTCATCACCAAGATGAAAAGTCACGGCGAATAGACGAACACCAGTTATTTGATTAAAAGTTAAAAAAGAAAAGATATTTTTTATTTATTTACATATACTACAAAATGTTGTGTTGGCTAATACATAAAATACATAAAATAACAAACGAAGGGATGGAAGGGATGGAAGGGATGGAAGGGATGGAAGGGGTAAATGGAATGCGAACGATCATTTCACACGATTCGGAATGTCAATTTTTAAAAATAGTAATAAAATAAATTGGCACAAACTGTTAAAACACTTTCAAAAATATTCGTCTTGATATCAAAAACAATCAATCAATCGATCGTCAAAATCGGAGCACGGATGGACGGACGGACGGACGGATGGACGGAGCTGAGCTGAGCTGAGCATTTCGTTTCGTTTGGTTTCACTAAACCTTCGATCCCGCGTTCTTTTTGCCGTCTTTCTGCCGGATTTGTAAGTGGTATTTGCTCACGTACTGTTGCTGTTGGTTGGGTCGGTACGAATTCGGCTGGACGGACCCGTCCGACGTATCGGCGCGCAGGAAGAAATTGGCGTCAACGTGGTTCGCGTCGCGGCTCCTCGAGCTTCTCGCGTGGGATTTCCGGGGCAACGAATTGGAAGATTCGGACGGATTTATGTATCGAAACGAAGGTTGGACGACTTCGTACTCGTAATAGTTGTTCGGCGGTCGCCGTCGAGTTTCCTGCGGCGGTTGAGTCAAGAAAAACGGTTCGTGTTTCTTCTGTTGAATTAAATGCTGTTGGATTTCCTCGTAATTCATGTAGTGGCTGAATTTACTCGGGTCGGCGATGCCCTTTCGACTGCCGGGCCTGCGAACGACAAAACAAAATCAACAAATTGGAGAAAAACAAACGAGAGGGGAGGAAAAAAACCTTTCGATTTCTTTGTACACGTCGTAGCTATGGGAGCGCGTGTGAACGACTTCGGAATCATATCTCTGCAAAAACGGAGACAATCACATAAAGCAACGCCAACATGAAAACGACCGACAACGAAAACGGCGAAAACGACGAAAACGAAAACGTGGGAGGGGAAACAAACGTGCAAATTGATCACTACCTGCGAATAAATTTGACTTTGCGTCCGAGAGTGAAAGGGTGGATCAAATGCCGAGCAATTGTCAACGGGAGCCTGCGAACAACAAGCGTGCGAATGAGGTGAATGCGAAGGAAGAAAGAAAGAAGGAAGAGAACTCGAAGCCCAAAACCGTGCGGTGCGACATTCGCGTCACTTACCTTCAACGAATGGCGAGGTTTGCCGTCCTGGAAATAGAGAAGCGAAGCCAAAGCTCGAGAAAATTAGCCGGCACACAACTAAGCAGTTTGCGAGCAAATGGTTTATTTCAACGTTTTCTCACCTGTGCCGGATGTTGCTGTTGCTGTTGCTGTTGCTGATGCTGATGCTGCTGTTGCTGTTGCTGTTGCTGTTGTTGCTGCTGGCCTTGCCGCTCGTGGTGCTTTCTCTGGTACTGCGCTCTCAGTTGGGTGATGCGATGTTGTCGGTTTTGCGCCTCCTGTTCGATCGGCCCGTTCTGCGTTTGCGCGTGAATTTGTTGCTGTTGCTGTCGGAGCAGTTTTCTGTACTGATCTTGGATCCTAGGCGCCGAAAATTGTAAACTGTGATTTAAAATGACGAATGAATGAATCGATCGATCGATTTACCGTTCTTGTTCGTCCTGCGCCGCTTTTCGAGCGTTCATTTTCTCGGCTTCCACTTTTTGCTGCTCCAAATCGTGCATCGTGAGCCGCGGCAATTGAGACGCGGACGATTTCTTTGGTTTGCCGAATCTATTTGTCGAAATACACAAATCGGTCAGAAACGTAACAACTCCGAAATTGTTCGCTTCGCTTACTTGAACACGCTTCCGAATCCTTTGAAAATACTCTTCTTTTTCGGACTTTTCGGACCAGTTTGCAAAACCTCATCGGGGGCAAATTCTCCGGGGATCCTCGCCCGCCAAAGAGCTCCGCGTCCTCGCCCCGAACTCCCACTTTCGCTTTCTTCCTCGACTGCGACAAAAGAAAGAGGAAAAAAAAAAACATTTTAATATACTACGAGCGCTACTTGACGATTCCACGATTCCACCATTTTCTAACGTAACAAAATCCATGCAATGCTGCGAGTGCATGCGCTGGAGAAGTGAGCCGAGAATCAGTTTGTTTTGAGGACCCAATAAATGCTTAGAATATACGCGTAAAAATAAATGAAACGAACGGAAACGAACAGAAAAAAAAAACGTGCAGTTGTGCTCATTTAGTGGATCCCCGAAACTTACGTGTCTCCATGCCTTCAGTGCCCTTGGAAACATCGTACGAACGATCAACGGCTGCTCGGAAACTTTCATTGCAACCGCGGCCTTTGTTGGCCTTAACGGAGGGTCGAACAAAGTTCTCACCCTCTTGCTCGTTGTAATTGTTCGTCATCCGCGTCTGCAAACTCTCCAAACTGCTCGACTTCTTCAATCCCAATATCGGACCGATGTTCGTCCTCTTTGCGTCGGCTGCAAATCAAATGCCCCGCGTATAAGTTACGGAATTCAATTTTGTTTAGCATGTTCAAAACCAATTACCCGAATCCTTGTGATTCGCATTCAATAGAGAGTCTGCAGAATTGGTCCGAACTAATAACAAAAATAAAAGAAAAATAAAAATGAAAATCGTAACTAGTTACTCCGGAGTCTGGACGAAAATGGCTTACAATCTCCGGTGTTCCCGGACTGGTGTTTGAGCCGGTCCTCCCTGGCTTTTTTGCTTCGTTGATACGTGTCCGTGTTCTTGGCGTCGATGTGCGCGTGTCTTTTTTCCGACATGCTCTGGCGTCCGAAACCGTCACGAGCGAAGTTATTTGCCGGATCGTCCAACGAAAGCCTGCAAATGAGCGAAAACGATTAAAAATCGGCCTCAATTTATCGCGCGAGTGGAAACCGACTGGCTCATGTACGCGGAAGCGGCGTCCGAGCCCTGTCCGTCCGTTCTGTCGGCCGGATAAACCGTCAGATGATTTTTTATTTTGGAGCGCTTTATAAATATAAATTAAATTAAAATTAAAATAAAGCGACCGAACGAACCACATTTCGTAAAAACCTCGATCGGGGACGAATACTCGTCTTCGATTATTATGGAGTTGTCGACGGTCAAATTGACGGTGGGCGCCGCGACCGAACCGATTCGTTGTAGAGTCAACTGTTTCTTGGGCGATTGCTGCCAAGAAACGTCGTGCGTCGCTCGGTAGTAAGATTCGTTCCTGAGATTGGACGCGGGCACGGCGCCGCGTTGTCCCGTGAGCCGTTCCACGACGGGGTTGCGCGTGGGAACGTCCAACCCCAGATCTTTATCCTCGATTTTCCTGGGCGCCGCGTCTCGCAGATCCAGGTTCCTGCTCTCGTCCGAATCGGCGCGCAACGAGTGCGGATGCAGAATGATTAGCGAGGTGCCGTCCGAGTGCTCGCTCGCGGCCGAATCCGTGTCCAGCGCCGCGTAATTGCCGCCCTGAACGAGGCGCCGCGAGATGATCAGCGTGATGGCGTTCGCGTTCGGTCCTTCCTGCTGGATCGCGCGTCGCAACGCCTCCATGGCGGCGGAATTGGACGTTCCGAGCAGATCGACGTCGTTGACGCTCAGCAGCTGGTCGTTTTCCTGGAGCCGCCCGTCCTTGGACGCGGCGCCGCCCTTAATCACCGACTTGACGAAGATGCCGAGATCGGTGGTTCCTCTGGACGTGGTCGACGTTTTGCCTTTGACGCTCACGCCTAGTCCGGCGGATTCCGTGTCGTTCAGAGGGATAATCAAGGTAAGCGTCTCGCGGTTCTTGAACGGAAAAACGACGCCATCTTCGGCGCATTTCATCGTTTCTCCACTCGTGGCGCCGTCGCAGATCTCTCTCGGCAGTTTTGGACTTTCCACTTCCTGCCGCGACACGACCAGCTTGACCGTACCACCCAGCGGTGTGTTTCGAAGAATTTTCACAGCTTCAGTTTGAGTTTTCCCCGTCATTTCGATGCCGTTGACCTGCGCAAATATTCATAAATTACGACCATCGCTAAAAAAGAAAAAGAGAAAAAAAAAAAAAAAAAAAAAAAAGTCGTTTTTGTCACCTCCAACAATCGGTCGCCCGGTTTGAGCCGTCCGTCCTGCACCGCCGCCCCTTTGGGCAGAATGTTCTTTATGTAAATCGGACAATTTCCACCGGCGGGGTTGTCTCTCGTGGTGACGCTGAAGCCCAGCCCTTCGTGTCCTTTCGACAACTGAATGTGAATTTTCTTGCCAATTTTCCTCGTGTTGGCGGCCAACACGATACTCGACGTCGGCCTGCTCGCCGCAGAAACCACCGACGTTTTCGTCTGCGTGACGGTGGCCATTTTAGGCCCGACTCGACCATCGTTTTCATCTAAACAAATTTAACGATCACAATCGATAAATAAATAATAATAATAATAATTTCTCTTACCTTTAAGTACACGTAATCGAATTTCCGGAGCCTGCAGAGCGTCCTTGAAAACTTCTTGAGCCCTAACGATAGAGAGAAAAAGGTATTTACCGATCGCAGAGAATGAAGAGATTGAAGGTCAACAACAACAACACAAAATAACATTTTTTTCTTTTTTCTTTTGCCCGAATGGTTCGTTTACCGGCACCTTTTCGAGTAGCGCAACGACGTCGCCCTGGCGAACGGGCACGAGGCAGTGTCGCGAGGAATAAATTTGCGCAAATGGAGTCGCGAAGCTAGGGAGTTCGAACGAGCCAAATCCATCGAATGCGAAATGAATAGGGAAATGTGAGTCGCCCACTCCCTTTTTTTCTTTTCTTTCTTTCTTTCTTTCTTTCCTTCTCTGCCACGGTTGGATAATCGCGATGTTAAGGTGATTTCCTCCTTCTCCAACCGCTGGTTCTGTTCTACATCGAAATCTGACCGATACAACGTCGTTAAGCAACAACAACCGCGGCCCATTAACAGAACCAGTCGTGGAGAAAATAAATAAATTAAACGCGTTTACGACTTTTAAATAAACATAAAAATGCTAAACATTAAGTTAGTTCCGAGTGACTCATCGCGTGTAATATTCAGCGACCTTCGAAACGCATTCATTAAATCGTTGCGTACTATTGGCATTGCGCGCCTCTTTTCGAACGCGCAATTTGTTGGACGAACCTTTGAAAACTGACGTTCAATAAACATTGGTCGTTAATTTCAATAATTCGGTCCTGGACTTGCAATCTGCCGTCGCGGTCGATCCGACCTCCGGGTTCAATGCCCTGGACCACGAGACCCACGTCCCTGCGTGCGAAATGCGACAACAAACGTTTAGTGATGTTTTTGTAAAAAGTCGGATCCGGATTGCTCACTTTCCGATCTCGTCGTAGTCGGGCACCACGTGAATGCCGAGTGGGCCGTCTTCATTCCTCAAGACGACCAAATTCCTAGCGAAATAAAAATAATAAAATAAAATGCGGAACGATCGAAATGATCGAACGTCAAAATCGTACGTGGTTTTTTTCGATTCCTTATTCAGCTCGTCCTGACTTTGATACTGAAAGCAAATCCAACCGATAAATTAGCAAATTAGAAAAATGGAACGTAATGGCCGGTCTCGTTACCCTGTAAAGTTGCCTGTCGGCAGCGTCGACCCATCGAACCGTCTCGGCATTGTTTCCTAAAATCGACAAACGACCACTTTCACTCGAGAATCTCTGAAACGCGGGAGGGTGAAGGCCATTTGTCATACGTGCGTTTTCGTCCGCCGGCTCTTCCTCTTCGCACAATTTCTCCACGCTCTGTTCCTTTACATTTCAAGTAATAATCATTTTAATTAATTAATTAATTAATCGATCGAAACAACGAGTGAATGAATGAAATCACTTTGGGAGTGGAAAAATTCGGGCCCACGTCGTCGTCGCCTAGAACCGCGGCCGACCACCGTTTCATGGGGTCCAAATTCAAGCTGGGAATGGGCGAAATTCGATTCAGCGCAGGTTCGCTTCCCCTTCTCACGTGCAAGGGCGTTAAACCTATTTTAAATTTAAAAAAAAATTAGTAAAATAAAATATGCTTATCGCATTTCATTATTTCATTATTTCATTATTTCATCATTTCATCATACCCGACGGAGGAATCGTGTCGCAGTTAACTTCGACGTCGTTGCGTGACGAGCATCGCGAACCGGTTCGTTTGAAAATATCGGGGCTATCGGTGCCTAAGGAACTCGCGGTGCTGAGGCCATCGCTGTGCGACGGACCCAGGATGGACGGCAATCCTCCTTCCTCTTCAAAAGCTGCGAACAACTAAAAATAAAAATTAAAAAAAAATTAAAAAAAAATTAAAAAAATGTTAAGAGAAAAATCACGAGCGTGACAGCACTTCGCAGCATTTTTAATCGCATTCCTTAGGAATAGTCAATGCCCTCTTTAGACAAAACCAACTCACTTGTTCTCTGTCGTCAGCGACATCTCTCAACTTATCATCGCGGTCCAGAATTCCGTCATCGTTGAAACTTTTCAGATTGTGCACCGTAACCCAAGACTCGGTCGGCTGAAACAATTCGCATTTTAAATTTTATCATTAATAAATAATAATAATAATAATGAAAAGAAAAGGAAAGAAAAATGAAAAGTTGAATGGTGAGCTATTGAGCTATTGCTGCATTTGCCACATCCTCAACGGCCGACTGAGACCTCCACCGAGACCCCGCTGCCGCTGCCGCTGCCCCGGGTAAAACGAGTCCATTAAACTGGACTTACGGGGTGAGCCAAAGCCAAACTGGCTGTCAACGTTCTAATTTAATTTATCAACTCGTAATCAAACTTCGCAGGTGCGAACAATCGGATCGATCGATTACGGCCGCCATTGTTGACGAGATGACTCACTTCGCCTATCAATCACCTCTACTTTATTGCCATCATTTTATTATTACAATTACAATTAATTTCCTTCCTTCCTTCCGTGCGTGTATTTAAAACTCGTACCTGGTGTTTGCGGCTCACTTTTTGCACTTTGGCCAAATGGTAAATTTGTTTTTTCTTGCCGAACAGGCGCAGCCGGGCCACCGTATCCGCGCCCGGAGTCAAACACAACTTTTTCCCACTCATTTTGCCATTTTCGACGCGACACGAAAACGATTCGCTCCGCTTTTCCCAATCAAATGTCATTTATCAACGTCTGATAAACGAAAACGAACTAATCGGCCGAGCTGCGCACTCTGATGTTTTCTGATGTTTTCTTCTTGGTGTCTTTCTCTCTTTCTTCTTTCCCAGCGCTATTCTTCTACGCTTATTTCTTATCGCGCTGGGACTTGGGAATTGCCCTTATCAAGGCCAGCACGACCTGGCAATCCGAGAGCCTAATTCCATAATTGAATCCTTAATCCCCGTTCACCCTTCTTCTTTTTACGCGATGTTTTTAACGAAAATCCACAGGTGTGTTTGTTGCACAAACAACTTTTTTTTCTCTCTCTCTCTCTCTCTCTCTCTTTCTCGCGCACTCGTGAACTATGGAATGATGTTTATAGTACGTTACGTTGATACTGATATTGCTCTTTTCATATCCGGGAGCTTTGCTTGCTTTCACGCGGCATTCGGGCAAAACGAGATTGAATCGTTTTACTCGTTCCAATACATCGCCGTTCAAATAATTAAAAATGTCGTCGAAATATAAATTTTTATTTGCATTCGTCGACCCTGAATTTGCCTACAACTGGGCCAATATTTATTCTTTTATTTTCGGCGTTTTTTCTTTCTTTTTATTTCGATCGAGCGGTTTATTTCCTCGTTCTTTACGCGACCGTGCGATCAAATTCCTCGCACTTTTACTTCGATTTTTCGACACCCGATGGCGCCACCGCCCGACGACATTTTTGACAGCCGGAAATCCATTATGTCGAATGTCAATTTAAAAGTACGAACGAGAAACGCGGCTGATAAAAATATTCCTCAAAAAAAATCTTATTAAAAAATAAATAATTGCGTTTATTACGGCGCTAACTCGTTCGTTTCACGCTCCAATTAATGTTCTCAACACCTTTAGTTCTCCGACCCAAATCCGAGCGGGAGAACAAAACAAAAAACAAAACACAAAAAACAAAACGATGCGATGCGATTAATTCGATATTACATCGGAAAAATGTAAATAAAATGACCTTCATCTCGAGGCAATAAAATGGGCGAGAGAAGAAAAATGCCAAAATGGTCGCATTATTCAGCGAGTCCGGATTAAGAGAAACGAGTGGTTTGTCACCAAAATTATAGTGTTTAACCGCGCATTCAAAAACGATAGCGAAGCCAGAGGCAAAGCGAAGGCCGGCCCGTAGCGATCGGGATTTCCACTCGGAATAACAAAATTAGAATACGTTTGCATGAATCACGAGACCAGAGTGAATGGCCCGCGAAAGCAGCAAAACGAACGCAGCAACAAACACCAACATCAACGTCAACAGAAGGAGAATGAGAAGGAGAATGAGAAGGACACCGCCGAATGAAAACATTATTCCAAATTTAGAAGCCAAAGTTGAGTTTCTAATAAATAATTGTACAACGAACCTTTGCGGTGGCTTTCTTGTAGCGCACGACGGCCTTTTCGATGAGATCTTTGACGAGTAATTCTCCGTTTCCACACGGCACGACGACGCGCACATTGCCGAAGCAAACTGTCACTTTCATTTTCACCGATTACAAACTCGCGAGGATTTCGCACGACCCTGGTCCGGTTCTGGTTCCGGTTGGACTCTGGTTATCCGGTGATGGGCGAGGGATGGTGAGGCACTTTCGATGATACATCGTGTAATACGAGCGAGTTGCTCGCTTAGTTTCGGCGAAGCATCCTAGGAGTGGACGGATCGACGGATGGAGCCGTTTAGTTCAAACTCGCGTTCGCGACGGCTTCTGCTTCTCTTCGAACTCGTATAGACGACGGTCGCTTTTCTAACCTATTCCCGTCGTCGCCAACAACATAACGATCTTATGCCCGCGATTATTCCACTCGCGAATTTCGCTCGGCAAAACAGAAATTCGTCAATTCTTCGAATAAAATGTGGCTCCGTAGCGCAAAAATACCAAACTGACCTCTAACGTTCGAACTCGAATTACAGCAGGCACGCAGATAATTATTTCCCAGCGTGCAATTCGCCAAAAACTCGCGATACTCGAATAACGCTCGAATAATAAATAAATAAATAAATAAATAAATAAATAAATAAATAAATAAAATTTTAAAAAATAGTAATAATAATAAAAACTCTTCTAGATTTTTTTTTAATCGTCGATAAAGTATATACAAATTTGGAAGCACACAGCCTATACATTTAACACAATTAAGGCACACATTTAAAAAAGAAAACGATGGACCGTTCCTTTATTTTCCCACTAAATTGAAATATCTTTTTGGAATGATCAGTTTGACCGGAGAAAACAAATGGTTCGCTGGTCCCCGTTACTCCGTTCTACCGTAGAAGTAATAAAAAAAATGTGTAGAAAAAAAAGCACATCTAAAATAGTTTGAAAACTGAATAAATTAAGAAGAAACAATAAATCGAATAACTGTCTTCTATGTTTAAAAGCGTTTTAACTCGATTCCCCGGCGGATGACGCGGGGGATCGAGACTTGGAAGGGATTCCAAAGTTGTGTTGGATCGATTCGAGTCGATCTAAATATTTCTCCAGAGATCGATCGCTTCTTAACCTCGACAGGATGTCTACGTCTTTGCCGTCGCCGCAAGAGGCACTTATTGACGCCGCGAGACATCTAAAATTAAATTAAAATAAATTAAATTAAATTAATTCGATTCGGAGCGAAATATAATACAAAAATCACTTTTTTGCCGCCGCCGCCGACGACGACGACATTGTTCGGTCGCCGAGCGAGTGCGCGCTCAAACAACTCCTCGTTCTTAAATCGCGAACGGGCGGCGTCGCTCCGAGCCGATGAATTCTGAAATGTTCGTCCGGCGACGAAGCGGATGGAGCTTGGCTGGTGGACGATGGACAACGAATTTCGCAATTTCCTGATTAGGCAAAATAGAAATGAGCGAATAAGCGCGACCAATTCATTCCCGAATATTTTACCGGCAGCGTGAGGTGAAGGACTGCCGTATGAGAACGCCGCGTTCGGCAGATGCGGGTGCCACCGACGCACTAAATATTTCATTCTGCAGATGGCGACGACGACGCGAGCGGCGCTACGGAATTTCATTAAAGCAAATTGATGTCTGGGCATTCTGGATTCGAGCACCGTTCCGGGGACACCGATTCGCGACATCATGGCCAACGTGACGGCTTCGGATTCCTGAAAGCCGCCCAGAACGACCAGTAAATATTTCTTCTGGTACACGAGCGCTTTGCGGAAGCTTTCGGTACGCAAATATCGCATGTTCAACCGTCGAATCTGAACGAGTGAATGACAATATTGAATTTGCGTGACAACATTCCTTTTCTTTTCTTTTCTACCTTGTCATTGAATTTTTGCTGCTCGTTTCGCATCGACAAATTTTCACGGCTACCGTTCAAACTGGCGGAAAACTGCATCGACGATTTCAGCTGGAGCGTTTCGGCTTCGGCCTTGTGCAGCGCCAGCTGAAGGGCGGCTCTTTCTTGCGCCCACGCCATTCGCTCGATGCTCAGAGCGTCGCCAGTCACGCCGCTCGGGCGACACAGGACCTTAATGACGGTTTAAATAATTGAAGAAAAAAAATTAAATAACTTTCAATTATTATTATTATTATTTTTTTTACCTGCTCGGCCGACATCAGCTTTTGTCGCGTTTGTACAATCTCCTCTTCCAGAGTCATTTGCGTACGCCGCAGTTCCATTTTATCTTCGCACAATTGAATGACGAAACCGACAATTTCGTCATTTTGACGAATAACTTGCTCCAAGAAGTGCTGCAGTCGATTGTCGTCTCCCGACTCGGGCTGGAAATTAATAACAAATTTGATAACGAGTCGACGATAACGTATTTCTCATTTCGAACTTACCGGTGGAGCAAAATCGGTTCTGATCAGACCGATGTTGCGTTTAAACGACTTGAAAACGCGCGTAATCTTCTCAACGACATCGCTGTCTACGCCGAGTCTAAATAAACGAATTAACGGTCAGTACGGTTCAAAGACGCAGCGACATTGGCGTACTGCTGCACGATAAAATCCAAGTCTTGTTGGCACTGGAATAAGAAACAGTGAAACTGTTGTTTAGCAGTTTCTATTAGGTGAGTATCGTAAGGTCTGGAAAAGTTGTTGTCCGCGCATCTGGGGGGCGATATTTCAGTCGCGAGAAACGACGCTGAAGTTTTTTGTTGTTCGTTGTCCAGATCTTTTTGAAGTTGCGCTTCGCTTTGCCGCGCGTGTTCCAATTCTCTTTCCAAACATTTCGTTTTCTGCGTTAGTTTTTGCACCTCCAGTTCCAGATCTCTCTAGAAGCGAAAACGAAACGTTTAAATAAATTATTACGCGATTTATTTTCGTCAAATTTAAAGCCAATACCAGTCTCTGTCGCTCCAGTTCGTGCTTCAACTCCTCTTCGCGATGTCTTTCGCGTTCCAACTGTCTTTTCAGTTCCCATTCAGCATCTTTGTTCATCTCTCTTTCGCGGTCGGAAGCGTGCTGAGTCCTCAACTGCATCGACTCAGCTTCCATGTACGCGGCGCGTTCTATTTCACGTTGCAAGTTTCTCTTCAGTTCTTGGTTTTGTTCTAGAGCGCGATCCAATTTCTTATTCAGCTGATGAACGAGAGCTTGTTCGCGTTCCAAATCCGCTATTGCCGTCGCTCTTTCTTGAGACAGCGCGTTGGAAATCTCGACCACACGCCGCCTCTCTCGTTCCAAAGTGGCCACAAGATCGGCGTTTCGATTTAATTGATTTTCGTCGATCGAAGGCTGCTGCCGCGAAATTCTTGCAAATAAAAAAATATGAAATTAGAACGACGATTCAGTATTGGCTACCGTAATTTCTACCTGCTCGTCTTGTTTTCAATTTGTTCCAATTGCTGCCGAGTGTTCCCGTGATTGACTCTTTCTTGATCCAACGCTGCCATCGTTTTGACTTGATGACTCTTGCTGACTTCTAAAGATTTTTGCAATTCCTTTAACCAATTAAACGAATAAATGCATCAATTATTGAAACAAAATGTCAATGTCGAGCGAGTACTTGAATGATTTGTTGTTGTCGTTCGAGCGAACTTTTACACCGTCGCTTCTCGGCTTCCATGGCCTCTTGCAGTTGCGAAAAACTCGACTGCTCGCATTCCAACGCTTGAAGCAACGCTTGGGATCGGAATTTTTCAGATTCGCAAGCCGCCCTGTAAAGTATTAACCGTTCGTAGTTATCTGGGTTTTTTTTAATGGATGGGTTAGTTAAAAGCAGCGAATCAAATACACGCACAAAACAAAACGGTAGTTATTAAACCGTAACGGACGCAAACAATTGTTGCATGCAATGTCAACACTCAGTAGCCATGCGAGTAAACATGATCAAAAATAAAATATTAAAAAAAAAAAATCATTCTCAAACAGAATCAAATATGTGGTGAACTTACAAAACACACTCCATGTTGAACCTTTATTTTAAATAAATAAAAATAAAAATAAAAATGAATAAAAATATATAAAATAATAAAATTAAATTAAACGAAGTAAAATGAAAATGGACCGTGAATTTCACGTGCAGTGGAGTAAAAATATCAAATCATATTCGATGTAAATAATAAATTGTGGTTCTTACGTTAGGGATTTGATTTCTCGCTTGTCGCGATCGTAGGCCACTTGAACTTTAGCCAAATCCGATCTTGTAATCGTCAACGCCGTGTCCAAATCAGCATTGATTCCCTTTTCGTAACTCAATTGCGAAGACAGATCTAAGGTCCTCTTCTTTTCCATGTCCAAACTCATCCGTAAATCCTCGGTCAACATTTCCTTTTGTTTCGTGTGATATTCGGATAAATCGACTAAAAAATAAAAAAAATTAAACGTTAGGAATAACTTGCCTAGCGAACAAAACGCCACAACGATCCGATTACTTTGTTTTTTAAAATGTCTTTCTCGCCGAGTCAAATCGCTTTCCAACGTGGTTATTTGCTTCAAAAAGCTCTCCTTGTCTTTGAGATGCTGCATCCGCTCCAGAGTCAATTGCTGCGCATCGTCTTGTCGAACGAGGGTTTGCGGCTCCCTCAACAATTGTTGCATCCTCAGTACGACGAGATTTTGGTTTTCGCTCTAGAAAAGACGAAAATGTACAAATTTAGCGTTAGATTCGATTTAACAAAGTTACTCGTTATTACCATCGCGTCAATTCGACGTTCGAGCCTAGAAACGTCGTCGGGCGTCGACCGGTTGCTAGCGAGAATGTGAGTTCTCAGTTCGGCAACCATCGCTTCCTTTTCTTTCTGAAATACCGTCGACACCGCTTGCAGCAGTAAATTGCTCAGCTCCGCGGTAGCTTGACCGGTGGTCTGAAACGTAGAAAACCAAGTTATTATTTCTTTAAATTAATTTTTTGTTTTTGTACGCGAAGAGATGCAGTTGCCTCGGTTGCTTGGGTTAGCAAGTCTTTAAGCGCGACAATTTCGGCCATCAGTTGCTTTTTCTCGTTTTCCCACGCCTGATGCAGCGTCCACCGTTCGGTAATTTGTTCTGGAGATCGACCGTTGAACGATTTAAGCAGTAATAATTCCGACAAACTCAGAACCTTCGGATAAAATTTAATAAATGTCAAATATTCAACGATAATAAAAATAAATCAATCACGCACCTGCACCCCCTCCTTGTGTACTCTTTGTATGAGACTTTGCATGCGATCGGGCACAACGTAATCAGTTGCCGTTTCGCTGCTGGATCGAGGGCTTTGCGTTTCTAATTTCGTCTTGTAACGGTCATGCGCATCGCTCAATTCCCTTTTGTGCTGTTCTTTCAACCTTTCAACTTCCTCCTTCTAAAATTAAAATTCGACGCAATTAAACTTAAAATCAATAAATGTCGAACTGAAACGCGAGTAATTACTTCGATGTTCAACAGGCTGTGCAGGGTGTCGAGATCCTGTTGATATTGCTCCGTCTCGTCCCTCAGTCTTTCAATTTCGCTCGTTTGTACTAAATTGTTGGCTTCCAGCAATTCCTGTTCCTGCGCCGCCAACTCTTTGTTCCGCGTTTCGTGCTCGGTTTCGTTCCGTTTTAATCGTTCAATTTCGAGTTCCAGTTTTTTAATCGATTCCTCCTTGTGACGGCAAGTGTCGTTCATCAGAGCCATTTCTTCGTGGCTCTTTTGGAGATCGGATGCGAGCTTGCCGTTTATGGTTTTCAGATTTTCCGCTTCCGAGCCTCGCGATTCCGCCTTTTCGCGGGTTTGCTGCAGTTGCGACTTCAACTCGGGGATTTCTGCCAACTCGTGCTCCAATGTCGACTGACGAGTTTTAGCTTTTTGTAATTCTTGAGAATTCTTGGAAAATTCTTTTTTCTGATCTTCGATTTGCCTCTTCATTTCCTGCACCATCTGTTGCAGTTTCTTCACTTCCGCCGAGACCGGAACGACGCTTTTATTTGCCCGCGCGGCTTTTTCGTGCCTCTTGGTCAAATCTTCGTTTTTCAGCAACAACGCCTGCAATTTGCCGTTCAATTCTTCTTTCTCGCGAACCAGATTCTCGATTTCCAGTTTCCTACGTTCCAGTTCGTGCAGCACTTCCGTTTCTGCATTCACTCGAGGCGTTTTAGTGGCCGACTCGGGAGTGTCGAACATGTTGAAAGCAGACACGTTGGAATCTTCGTTGCGACGTCGCGTCATCTCGATGGAATCTTGACTTTCGATCAACTGTTCTCGAAGAGAGGAGATTTCTTTCCCCAGTTCGTCCTAATTCGAAAATCAATAATCAATAATCAATAATCGATAATCAAAAATGATTCCAAAGTTAAAGCTCACGTGTCGCACGGCGCTGTTCTTCGCCAGCAGATCCAATCGTTCCTTCAAACTGGCAATTTCACCGTCCTTGGACTCCAAAAGTCGCGTCGATTCGCAAACCTCCGTTCGCAATTTGCTCTGCAAGAAAAAACCAGACAAAAAGTTGAAAAAATAATTTGCGTTTTCTTCTTCTATCACACATGCATTATTTTTCAGTAATATTTCGTTCACTACATCGGAATAGAAGAAATTATGTAACGAAAAAAGTTCCTAGTTTTGTCATGCGAATTTATGATATGACATTTAGTAGCGCCTAAGTCATAGTCGGTTTAGTAGATGACGTGTATTGCGGATGACCGGAGCATTAGCACTCGTTTTACCTTCTCCAATTGGTGACTCGTGTCATTCGCTTTGATCTGTTGCTGGAGTTTGATCAAATCTTTTTGTGTATCCTCAAGCATCGATTGAACTGTATCATAATCCTCTTGAAGCTTTGTCTGTAAACCAAATACAGTAGGGTAAACGCTGCCAAACATGACGCAAAACACAAAACGAAACAAAAATTTAAAACTAAATATCATGCGCCCAAATTCGAAGTGCAATAGTGGTGTGTGTTTTTACTCGACAATTCGTGCGTGGCAGAAATTATTTATTCATTTACTTATTTATTTATTTATTTCTTTCTATCTTTCTCACGTGCGCCGCCGTTTTATTCTCACCTGAAAATCGGTTAGATTTGTCACTTCGCCTTGTAAAGTCTCCACTTGCTCTAAAAGTGTCTCTTTTTCCTTCAGGACACCTCTAAGCGAGTCTACTTCTCGTTTCCTCTGCTCGGCCAATTCGACGGTGCGTTTCAGCTCCGCTTCCTTTTCGACGACGTCGCTCTTCTTTTGCAACGCGCTCAGTTCTTCCTGACTCGCCGTCAGCAAAAGGTCCAGTCGTTTTATCTCGTCTTCCTTCTCGCTTAATTTCTGTTGCAGCGCTTCTAAATCGACGTTCTGGAAATTACATTTAAATACGATTTCGTTAATTAATTAACGTTATCGACGATGTACTCGAAAATTTGTCGGAAACTTGAAAGGGGCTACTTGGGCTAGTTTCAAAATGTCGTACAACTCTTGCATTTCGTTCACCGTGTGAATCACGCGCCCTTCGGCGGTTATCATTTTACGCACCTGGAACGTCTTTCACGTCTCAAAGTGCAAAGTAAAGAGTAAAGAGTGAAGGAGAGAAATCGATACCATTTTTTGCGCTTCCATAGTCGCGGCATCACCGGCCTGGTGGCACCGGAATTCGTCCAAAGTGGTCTGCATCTCGTCCAACTGCTGCGTGAGGTGATCAATTTCCTGATTTTTCTCGTCCAACAGCGCTTGTGCAAATGCCGGCATCGATATGCACTCGAACTGCGCTCGTAACGACTTTAATTCGTGCTGAAATTGCAAAACAAAAACTCGTTAAATTATTTTTTCCCTCTAATTTAGTCGGCTCACTTTCCATCGAAACCAATCGTCGTTACAAAACGAGCAGTTTTTAAGAAATAATTTGCAGTCTGACATGATAACTCTTAATCATTCTTTCAATAATTTGAATTATCAATGAAACAATGCGGCCAATCGATGCGTTTTTTAAACAACAACAACAACAGCAGAAACGCCGATGACGACAGTCGACGAGCGACGTTTTAATCAATAAAAACTGGGAGTAGCCGCATCGACGAATCAATAAAACCCGCGCTCGTCCCCAATTAGACCCCGGCATACCTTCAAACGAGCGTTTTCTTCATTTATTTTGCTCCACTGATGATTATCCTTCGTCTTCGGCGGCTGACTTTTCAATTTCAGCTCAACGACTTCGGTCTCTCGAGAAACAAGATCGCTCTGAATTTGCTCCAACTGCTCGTGCAGATCTTCAATCTAACAACGAATAAAAAAACAATTCAATTAGTTTAATTTAATTTTCCTTTTCAATCGTTAAGAATACCTCTTTTTCCTTTTTATCGAGCAATTCTCTGTCGTTATTCGCGCATTCTTGCAACCGTGCCATCCGCTCGATGACGAGCGTGTTGTCGATGTTGTGTCGCCATTCCTCGATTCGCGCTTGCAACGCCGATATCTGAAGCAATTGCGAATTTACTTGTTGCTGCAACGCCTCCTTATCTTGAAGCAATTCCTACAAAAATGGTAAAAAAAATTTTAAAAAATTTAAAAAATAAATCGGAATTTTTCTTTTTCCGCACGACGGTCGCAACCTCTTGCAATTCCTTTCGTTTGTGCAACGACATTTCCAAGTCTCTCGTCTTCTTGATGGCCACTTCCTCCGCTCGCGACAACGCTTCCAGTTTCTCCTCCAGTCGTTTCATCTCGTCGAACCACGCGGGGCTTTCGCTGCGCGCGTTGTCGTCGGTCTGCATCGAACGCAGAGCGTCCAGTTGGTCGCGCAAAGAAAGATCTTCGCTCGACGGAGAGCCGAGCGACGAAGCCGACAACTGCAAAGCTTCCAAATCGCGCGTCTTTTTCTCCACTTTAATCTCCAGATTTCTTATCTGCAAATTGAAATAATCGTATTATTTTATCGTTCTTTTCTTTTCTTTTCTTGTTTTGTTTTTAAATTACTTGTCCTCGAAATTCTTGAAGAAAATTTTGCGAGTTGCGACATTTATCCAGCTCCCTCGAGCGCAGCTCCAATTGATCCTCGAGAAACTGAACGTGGCCTGACATTTCGTCCGTCGCGGACGACGAGCGGAAAACCTCCAACTCGTTGGTCAACTCCTCCTCCCTCTGACTCGTGCGCTTGAGCTGATTCTCAAGATTTTTCACTTGCTCCACCAGTTCTCTCTCGGCGCGAGTCTTCTCGTCCAGTTGGAACTCCAAATTCTTGAGTATTTCTTGCCAGTCCTTCATTTGTTCGACCAGTTTCTCGAGTTCGCCTTCGACCTGCGTCTTCTCATGAAGCGTCTCCTCGTGAGTGTCGGTCGTGGCCTGCAGTTGAATCGCGAGCGACTCCAGCTGCAATTACATCGTTAAAAATAAATTAAAACGATCGTAATAACAATAATGGAATACGAGAGAATTTTCCAATAACCGCCAGAAAAAAAAAACCCAAAAAAATCGCTTAGCCTATGAAATGAACCGTTTATTTTTATTTTAAAACTCACACTCGAAACCCGAGCAATCGAAGATTTCACCCTCGAAGACCAAGTCTGAAAAACACCATCATTGTCAACTTGAACCTTTAACGTTAAAAAATAAATTAATGTGTAATTGTAAATAAGGTTATTGGCATTGATGTTTGACCCCCGTTAGTTGCGCTTTGTCAAGTTTTATTTATTAAATGCAAAGTACACCGGCAGAAAAAATTAATTTATGTTAATAAATAAATAAATAAATAAATAAAAATTACAACGCAAGCTAAATACAAATCGATCAACTGTACGAAAAATCGAGGGAAGGCTTTCAAGAAGAAATAATTACACACCTCGTGGGAAAGTCGGTCTTCGGAACCGCGCTGTCTATCTTTATCGCGGACGCTATTCTGTAAGTTGTTTACTTCCCGTTGCAGTTCTTCGCGTTCTTGTTCGTACTCGGCAGCTTGGGCCTAACGAGCGAAATTAAAAAAAATTAAGTAAACGCGATAAGGAAGATAAAAATTAAACGCGATTTTAACGCACGTCGAAGTATTTTTTGTCGGCTCGCAGCTGTTTTTCTAGAGCTTCGACTTGTTGTTGAAAGTCCTCGATCTGTTGTCGCTGATTCTCCAACTGCTGTTCGCTTTGATTCGTTTGTTCTTCGAGCTGCACTTCTAACTCCTGGATCCGTTTCGTTAGTCCGTGTCGATCTTTTTCGCTTTGGAGCTGCAAATCGTGGTGTTTCGTATGCAATTGTGCATTTTCTTGTATGATGCCTACAATTAAACCACTTTTACTTTTAAAATCAAACGATAAATTAATAAAAAAAATATCCAAAAGCGGGAGAAAAGAGCGTAAAACTAAGTGAGAAATGTAGGCAAGTGTTAACAAACCTCGTTCACTGTCAGTGCCGGCATCGCTCTTCGCTGTACTAACTACGAACAACGAACGGTAAACAGGCAATAAAAATAAAATGAAAACAAAAAGAAGTATTTAACGCCAACGCAAACGACAACAACAATTCAAATTAACTTATCGTGCAAAACTATTATTTTAACCGCGAGACGATGTGTTTGTAGGTCGTGCGCTAGTGCCAGAAGGATATAGACCAGAGCCCACCACCGAATGCTAAAAATAAAATCCAGGAATTTCACCTTGTTCGTGCGAGCTGAGCCCTTCCGAAATTAGAGCGCGCTGATGGTTCAAACGACTCGTTTCTTCGGCCATTCTTTCCTCCATTTCGCCGATCCGAGATCGGGCTTCGAGCAATTCAGATTCCACGTTTTCTCGCGCCTTTTCTTGCTCGCTAACTTCCTCCTCCAATTTGCTTTTTTCCGTTTTGTAATTTTCCATCAATCCTAAATTTAAAAAACAAAAATTCTTTACGGTTTGCCGTTAATTACATCGTTATTTACCGATGGTTTTGTGGATTTCGAGCGCTAGACGTTCGCGGTTTTCGACCTCGGCCGTCAACTGCAGTTCGAGGTCGGCGCATCGAGCCGACAGAGTGGCCGCCTCTTCTCCGTGCGTGGTGGCCGTGTTTATCAATTCCATTTGGGCCAGTTTCGATTCGTGGCATTGGTGGACGGTCACGGTGAGAATTTGCAACAACCGGGTGACGGCTAATTGGAGATTCGTTCCGATAGCTGTCGGATAAAAAAAAACATAAAATTAAAATAAAGAATTAAAATTTTCGTAAAACGATCGATTAATTAAACCAAATCTTACAAGCGACAATTTCGTCGTTGCAAACATCCAATCCGCTCTGCGAAGTGGTCATTTCGGAAATCTTGGCGCTCAGATCCAATTCGAATCCGTCTTCGCTCAAAAACGATAACACGCTCGTATCGACGGTAAGTTGTTCGTCTGAAAAGATATCGAATTTGTGAATTTGTGAATTTGTGAATTTGTGAATTTGTGAATTTGTGGTATATGATTTTCTTAAATACCTTCAAGATTGAACTCCTTCGTGGGCGACCCGTTGTTGTCGGAGACGTCGGTGTTCGCAATTGCCGACAATTGGCGATTGATGATCATTTCGATTTTGGCGTAAGTTTGAACGACGCTGGACAAAACGTGTTTGGCGGTTTCGAACTTGATGTCCAGGTCGTCGCTGCGGAGAAATGAAGAAAAGCATTACGAGCAAATCGATAAATAAAGAGACGGCGATTTGTTTACCGTTCGACTTGGAGTTTGTCGAGGCGTTGCTGAAGCAACGCAATTAACTTGTCAGTTTCTTCGTTTTCTCGCGCTCTTCGATTTATGACGTCGGCCGGCTCCAGCTCCAAAGTGTCCCCGGGCTGCCATAAACATTACACCCGCGGGTGAAATTTATCGACAAACATCAAATTTTCCTTTACCTGCTCCTCCTCCGGTTCCTTGAACCCATTTGTGTTTGTCAGTTGACAAGTCACACGGGCAACTTCTTCGTCGAAATGGTTCCTCAAGGCTTTCAACTCGTTCTAAATTATTTTCAAATATTAAACCGTCGTCAAAATTATCGACCGAGCCGACCGAGCCGACTGAACCGACTAAACCGACTGAACCGACCTCCTTCTCGGCGACACATTCCTCGTGCACCTTGGCCAACGCCGCGCGGTTATTCTCCTCCATCTCGTCACGAAGCAGCCGCACTTTTTTCTCCATTTCGTCCTCCAACTTCCTCCTAAAACACCTTAATCGGAAATGGAATTTTTATATTTTCTGCGTTCGCTAAGTGAATTGTTTTCTCACTTTTTCTCCTCTTCCGCCTCGTTGATGACTTTGCTCACTTCCATTTCCATCTCGTCCTGGTGTTTTTTGCTCATCTTTTTCTGCAACTCGATGATCTCCTTGCGGTGCACGTCCTCCAATTCGACCTTGGACGACTCGGTGTCGAGCGCGACCGCCTGAAACGCGAAGATCATTTTTGTCTCGTCTTTCGGTCGTGCGTCGCGTATACTTGCCTGCAATTTCTCTTCGTTCAAATTGTCCATTTCCACACGGACCCGCTTCAACTCGGCGGCCATGCGTCGTTTCGCCTCCTCCTCGACGTCGAGCACGTCTCTCTCGTGACTTTCCTTCAGCTCCGCGAGCAGGACTTCAAACTCCTTCTCCTTGACGACCATGTCGTGTTGCAGCTGCTCGATTTTCTCCTCGTGCTCGCGGATCAGACTGTGCCTCGTTTCCAATTCGAGCTGATGATCCGAGTCGAGCTGTTGCGCGATTTCTTCGAACCTGTCCACGTTATCGGCCGTTACTTCCTCCTGCCACTTGTCCTTTTCTTCCACCAAGCGTTGCTCGTAATGCGTTTTCAGTCGATCCAATTCGAGCGCGTGTTGTTGCTGCACTCGAGCCTTTTCCTCTTCAATCTCCGCCACCTGTTTCCTACAGCTTTTTTCCAACTCGTGCATTTTATCTTGCCACTTTGCACTCAGTTCCCGCAGCTCCTCTTGACATTGCTCGCGCAACGCCTCCACGGCCACCCGGTGCTCCCGTTCGCACCTCGCCGCGGCCTCCGAGTGCAACGCGCCCAGCTGCCGACACAAATAAATTCAATCAAATTAAACTAAACTAAACTAAATTAAATTATATTAATTTAAATAAACAACGTTTTACATCGTTTGTAAGTATAATAGTAGAACATTGCGGCCATTCGATATTCACTCGTCTACACAACGAGTGCATTTTCGTGTCACTCGCATTTCACCATTTATTTATTTATTTATTTATTTATTTATTTATTTATTTGTTTATTTAATAATGCGCGCAACACGTTCATTGTCGAGGCACGTTGCATATTCTCTCTATTGTTAATTTCAATCGATGACGTTTTTACCTTTGCCAGCTCGTCCTCGAGCGCGCCACACTTGTCGTCGCACGCTCGCTCGGTGTCCGCCAACTTCGTTTCGTAGTCGCCGGCCGTCAACGTGGCTGCCAACTTGTTGACGGCGTCGTTGATTTCTCGCGCCTTTTCCGCCTCCAAGCGCACGTGCATTATCTCCATTTGTTTCTCGTGTTCGGACGTCAACTGCTCCCTCAACTTTTCGGTCTCGGCGTCCATTTCTTTGGCCAGGTGCTCGGTACACTCTAGTCGAACGCGCGTCGTTTCTTTGGCCAAATCCTGAGCGTACTTGCTCTTGATCGCTTCAATTTCCTCCTCGTGCCTGCTCGTAATGCGCTCAATTTCCTGCCCGTACTTCGCCACTAATTCCGCGCTCGCGTCCTGCGCTTCTCGCGTCGCCGTTTCTTGCGCCTCCCGCCGCAAACTTGACATTTCTCGCTCGTGCTTGGTCTCCAGCTGTTTGCGCACCTCCTCGAGCTGCGACCGATATTGCTGCAGCTTTTCGTCCAACTCGGCGCGGTAATGCTCCTCCAGCTCCATCACGTTCGGCTCTTCGAGCACGTGCCAGGTGTCGCAGAAATGCGTCAAGGTGGGCGTGCGAAGCAAAAACTCCTTCTCGTCGCCGCCGCCCGACTCCTCGCTGGCCTTCACCTTGGCCACCTCCTCCTCGTACTTCATCTCCATCGCCTCGCACCTCTTCTCGAAGTAAATGCGCAGCTGCTCCATGTCCGCCACGTGTTTCTCCTCCAGTTTGGCGCGCAACTTGTTCAATTCCTCCTCCAGGACGACGCCGACGCCGACGCCGACGCCGCCGAACTCGTCCACCGCCTCTTTGTCCACGCTCGATTCCTCGTGCACCCGACTGCCCGCGCCGGCGAGGGGCGTCGTCTTCGTGTAGACGATTCTGTCGCCCGTGGCGTCGTCTCCTCGCAGGGGTTCCTCCGTTATTTTGACCACTTCCGAAGTGATTTCCTCGTATTTCTCTTGTAATTTCTCGTAATCTTCCTTCACTTTCTTCAATTCGATCAGCACCGGGCTCTGATTGGCTTCCAACGTGCGTTTCATTTCGGTTTGGATTTCAATCACGGCGTTGAATTCGGTTTGCAGCGTCTCTTTCAAGATCTTCGTCTCGGCCATTTGCACTTTTTCCAAGTTTTCGCGCAGCTCTGCGAAGAAAATTGTTCAAAATTTGCATTCCTCCCGGTGGCAGCCAATCAATCAAACTTTACGTTACGCGCTAATGCTTCCAACTAAAACCCCCATCTTTTATAATTCATGACGCCATTACTCATCCCTCGAGTAACTCTTCAACGTTTTAATAAAAATAAAAAAATACCGTAAAAATATATGTTATATATATATATATATATATTACGGTATACATTACGCGCAAACTAGTTGTAGTTGTGACATTTCCATTTCCCATTTCCCATTTCCCATTTCCCATTTGCCCCAGGTTTTAATCTTATCTTACCGGTAACTTTGTTGATGAGTTCCTCCCTTTGGTCCAACATTTTTTCAACACTCGCAAACGATGCTCGACTCGTTTGTTTCGCGTTGTCATCGTGCGACGATGACGGAGTTGTTGTCGCTTCCGCAAATTTGGCTTCGATTTCTTTCCTCAGGTCGGCAAGACGTTGCAAATATTCGCTCTCCCAGTGCTGAGTAAAACTCTGAGACAAAAAAAAAAAAAAAAAAAATGAAGAAAATGTTGGTCTAATTTATTGTATTTCTCAAGAAGATAGAAATTAAAGCGCCAAGTGGACGGCTTCTTTTATCTCGAGTGCGTGTGTGTGCGCGTGTGTGCGCGTGTGTGTGTATGTGTACGAGCCTCTTATCTGTTTGTGTGAATTGTAACGGAAAAGCCAGATAAATGGTGGAACGTGAGGACAGCTTCTTCTCCTTTTGTTGCTATAGAAACTCAACAGTTTCTCCAATTTATTCAAATTAAAACCTAATCCGACCACGAAACTCGCCTCTTGCAATTTATCCAATTACCATCTCCATTATTCCTCCATTTTTATTATCAGTTCGTTTCAATTTGCCAACTGCGCAAGAGTAAAACGAGTGCGGTGTGTCCGTGTTGCGAAAAACAAAACCGGTGTGCGTGATTTTACGTCACGGATATCCACGGGAAAACAGACGCGCACGCTCGTTCTCTCTTTCTCTCTCTTCCTGTATCGATTTTCGAGCGAGCGCCCAAACTTTGGCCTTTTTTATTCGGGAAAAAAGCAAAACTCGCGACTAGTTGAAGCCAAACGAGGTGAAGGTAAGTGGACTGACTCACTGAGTCTCGACTGCCACCAAATCGCAGCTCGAATTGATTTAACTTTGCGCGCTCACGTGACATTTTTCATCTTGACATATTTATTAGGCATGAATTGCAAATGTTGGTCACGCTCGCTCTAGCGATATCCGAGAGGAAAATCCCTCTCGATTGTAAAAAAAAAAGAAAAGAAAAAAAAAGAAAAAAGGGATGAAGAGGGAAAAAAGGCGCGTTTAAAAAGAGCTGATAAAAGCACGGATCCCTACCATAGTCGTTGCGAGTTCAGTGGCCCTGTAATTGCGCAATTCTTAATCAGCCGACGCGGTCTTTGTGTGTGATTCTCAGCCCCGGTGCAATCGAAAGCCAAACACACACACACACACACACACAAACACACACGCGCGTACTCATCGACTGATCAATGTTATTTTGTCCCCACTCGCTGAAAAACATCTGCTCGCGAAAGAATGCAACCAACGTGACGAAATAAAAACAGAAATAAAAACAGAAATAAAAACAAAACCGTAGTAAACAATTCCAACCCGAATCGATGCAGGTTTTCAATTTTCTTTTTTTTTTTTTTCCTTCTTTCTTAGATCGAATTTAATTTATTGATTTGATTTTTTTTTGTTTTATGGTAAAACGCGACAGGTGTGCATTTTCTCGTGACATTTGGCAACGACATCGAAGCGTGTTGCAGCGACATTTCCCCAGTGACTAGTCTCAAACAGAATCCAGTAGGATGGAGATGAGTGTTTAGAGCGTCCCCACCCCTCGCCACGTGACTTGAACTCGGCCTGCAGCGGGGGTGGTTGATGCGGCTCGCACTCGGTGCTCGGATTCTTCTCTCGGCGCACGATGGGATCGAGGCCCTCGTCATCTCTCGCCGTCGAATCCAAAGGCAACGAGAGAACGCAATCTCCGCCCAGCCACCCAACAACCGTCAAAGGATAACCAAACACAAACAGGTACGAGGCGTACGAGTCGTGAGTATCCTTCGTGCACAACGGGAAAAACGAATGGGGAAAAAAAAACAACCAATTCTTTTCCACCAATTTATACAATTCCCGTCGCTTTTGTTGCGCGCGAGATGGAATCGCGTCTACTTGGCGATTTCAAAATGAGGGAGGCTCTTCACTGGATGACTCATCACGCGCTAATCATTGTGATTATTCTCTCCCATCTGATCGATTTTTTTTTCTCCTTTTCTTTTTGTTTTCTCACGATTCCGATTTCTAATAGGCGAATAGACTAATGTGTCAAATTTTTCAAAATAAATTGAAACTACTATTGTGATTTTTTTTTTTTTTTTGGGTGGTGGGGGGAAAGAAAATTTTCTTCATTTCGTCGTTGAAGCGTCGCTTATTTTCCATTTAATGGTTGATTTGGGAGGGCAACGCCGATCTGCGAATCACCACCGACACGATCCTCGAGGGAAATTAATTACACGCGTTAATTGGGCCCCTTTTTCTTCTCCTTATGACACGGCCAATGTTTTTCAAACAATTTTGCTCCGTCTCGCGCTTCGCAGAGAAAACAACCTCCAGTGGTCAATTTCGGCCGCCAAAATGTGATAAAATTATGGTGCCAATATTGCTAGAATGGATGGTCTGGTTTAATTGATCGCATAATGCGCGAAGAAGCTTCGCACGTTGGCGTAGATAAATGGTAATATTTCATCGATCGTTCGAAATATATTGGATTTTTTATTTAGCCAAAACCATCGTCATTTTCCTTCTTTTTTTTTTTTTCTTTTCTTCTTCTTCTTCTTCTTCTTCTTCTTCTTCTTCTTTCTAAATGTAATGACACGCATTTTGCAGCGGCGGGAAAATATCCGAGGAGGGTATTCGTGGCCCCGTATATAAATTGCCCGTTTCTCCATTTCGGACACATCTTCTTGCCAACCTTTAATGGCATCCACTAAAGAAAAGGAAGAAAGGAAGAAAAGGAAGAAAGGGAAGGAAAGGGAAAAAAGGGGAAAAGGTTGCCGGCTCGAATTTCACGTCTTGTTCGTTTACGACTCGACGACCGAGCACGATTCGGCGATAAATTCGGACAAACTTCTTTTTCAAATCCACTAACCGATAATTAAAAAGAAAACTCGTCGCATTTCTCGCTAGTTTAGCGTCGATGGCTATTCCGCGCCAAGCTGGAAAATGAAACGTCGTACGAACTCGCACACGCCGTCCATTTTCACCTGTCATTAAACAGCCCGCTCCAACGACCCAATATTGAAATTACCCTCATGTATATACGTCCCATTCTCGCATTATTGTTATCGTTTCCGAAACCAGACGGATTTGGAACGCTGTCAAATGGGGCACCGATTTTTCATTCGCTGCAACACCTCGTGTCACTCAAACGCTCGCTTTCGTTTCTGCCATCGCCGACAAATTCGACAATTCGTCCTTATTAATGTTAGAATTAGAAAAAAAACTCACTGGTGCAAAGACTGCAAAGACTGCAAAGACTGCAAAGACGCATAATTAGTTGGCAAATCAACAACACGGTGTTTAATTTTGCACGAACATGGTGTAAGGGAGTGAGAACAACAATTCCATCTTAGTTTACGAGCAGTAAAACACGACCAAAGTTATCGCATCGCAGCCAGACAACGAGCAGTAGTGGTCTGCCGTGTCTCGTTTTGTTTTTGCTTTTTCCTTTCCTTTCCTTTTCTTTTCTTTTTTTTTTTCAAACGCATTAAACTCAACAGCTGGTAGTGAGCAGATAAAAGGGTTGGTTGAGGAGTGCTCACTTTCACAGTCTGACTGTGTCTCGCTCTAGCTCTCGCTCTCGCTCTAATCCATAACGATCTCGTTAACTGAAATGTGGTAAAGGAAAAAGTTGTTGGTTCTGTACCTGCATGTCGATCCGAGATGTGGACCCGCGCCCGGAGCCCCGCATTAAGGTCGCTACAATAACGGCAGTCAAGCACCGACTTTTTATTCAACAAACGCGAGCAGCGGGTCACGCGGTGTTTGTAACGCGTTTGGCAATTAACGGCTCCAGTGCACCTCGCGCGCTCTACCAATCAAATGGTTCGGAAGAAAGAAAGAAAGAAAGAAAGGAAGGAAGGAAGGAAGGGTGCCCAGATTCGCGCCAAAGTCCACCGCCCACGACTTTTCATTAGCGTTGCAATCGATACGAGATAGCACTGCATCCCTAATTCAATTCACTCGACCGGGCGTTAATACAATCCCGACGTTTAATTTACTAAATCGCTAACTTTAATTAGTCTATTCGCAACAAACACCGCAATTCATCGCCGACGTTCGTGTTTTTACACTTTTTTTCCAGCATTGCGACGAGATAATCTATCTATCTATCTATCTATCTATCTTTCTATCTTTTTACCCTCGAGTCGAGATGACGGGTGGGAAGGGAATCGTAATTGCGTCTGGGTGTCAAGCTGCGAAGGAAGTTAGTTGGGCTGGAGTGCGTAATGTGTAATGTGTGTGTGTGTATGTGTGTGTGTGTGGGGGTGGCTGGCTGGCTCGGCTCGGCTCAGCTCAGCTCAATTGACGACCGAATCCGAATCCGAATCCGAGCGAGAACAGAGCGGAGTTGTAAAAATCAGCAAACTCGGGTTCAGTGTACGTTGGATGTCCTCTCTCTTTAATAAGGAGACTTGACGGGGATAAATTAAGCTTTAATTAGCGCTCGTGAAACGTCGTCTTTAAAGCAAATATTGCCACAATATTTGTTTGAATTTAAAGCGACGAATTATACTCGCCCCAAAATGGATCTAGCAGTCACTAGCTTAAGTCCGAATGAATTTATACCGACTCAAATGGCACGCACAAAATGCGGGGAAATGTAGAAGCGGCGACCAGCAGGTGAACTTATATTCTTCTCAAACACCTGCTCGCAACATTTGCACGCGTATCGCCCTCAAGCAGCTAGATTTTGCAAAAAACATCTCGAACGACCAACGAATGAATACGAGCCAAACAAAGGCAAATTGCGGCGAGCTAAGAGGGATTATTCTATTTTCAAAACACGAAAATGCTTTTGCTTTCTCGCAATAACGTTTCTCGAGAAGCGAATCTTATCTCAATCTCATCGACTCGAGTGCATTAAAAAAAAAAAAAAAAAAAAAAAAAAAAAAAACAGAAAAAATAATAATAATAAAAATAATAATAAAAATAAATTTTTAAAAAATTTACAAAAAAAAAAAAAAAAATTTCTCCCATTACCGCGAGGGCACGGGTTGTAAAGGTTCGCTGTGCGCGATTCAAACACAAATTTGTCTGCCGCGAACGAACGGGTCCTTCCTTTTTATAACGAAATCATTTCGTGTTTCCTTTCATTTTTTCCGATAACAAAAAAAGCGAGAGAGAGAGAGAGAGAGATCAACTTCGATTTTCCATTTGAGTTTGAGCTCAGCCGATGGTTTTTGTTGCGCTAAAACGAAAATTCTTTCAAACTGCTACACGCGTCCTTTTTTTAAGCTCAAAATTCATCAGCCGACAAAGCCGACCGCAAATCCAATTGAAAAACGACCGGTCGATATCCCTAGTTAAGCTTACTAAATGATTTCGTTTTGTTTTGCAGTAAATGTCGAAGACAGCCCTTTAAAACTCACCGGTCCAAGAGAGCGAAGGGGAATGGTCGCCAGTCGCCAGTCGCCACTCGTCGAGCATGAACGTGACCATGTGATTGATGTTGACATTGCCCGCATCGTTTCGTTTCGTTTCGTTTCGTTTCGTTTCGTTTCGTTCGCGATCGATCGATCGCGATTGATCGGCGCATTTAAAGATTAGTAAAAATCGAAAATTGGGCGTTGCAATCGCGATGGCGCCGGAATTCAGTCTGCCGAGCGTGGACCAAAAGCTGTTCCTGGTGATCTCGGTGGCGCTGGCCACCGTGTCGTTCTTCATCAACGCCGTGCAGCTGGTCATCTTCCTGTACCACGACATGCTGCACAACGTCAAGAACATGCTGCTGCTGAGCCAGGCCGTGTCGGGCCTGGTGACCACGTTCACGGTCGTCTACCCCATCAAACTGGTCACGTCGCACCCGATCGTGCCGTTCCGCCAGGACCACAACTTCTTCAACGACTTCGCCGTGTGCTACTTCGTCGCGTCCGGCTTCCTCGTGCTGAGCATCTTCTCGAGCGTCACCAACTTCACCGTGATCGTGCTCGAGCAGTACCTGTGCCTGCTCGTGCCCAGCCTGGCCGCCAAGTTCAGCTCGGACTTCATGCTGGTGACGGGCTGCATCACGGCCGCCTGGCTCGAGACCGTCCTGCTCGCCATGGCGCCGTGGCTCGGCTGGAACGAGTGGAACGACAACTACTGCCACCTGCCCGAGGTGTGGCCCACCCCGTTCGTCGCGCTCGTCGCCTTCCTCTTCTTCGTCCACCTGGGCGCCATCGCCGCCATGTTCATCAAGATCTGGCTGGTGGTGCGCCGTCGCTCGTACGCCGTCAACCCGGACAGCGAGGAGCTGCCCGTCACGTCCCGTTACGACGCGTCCGTCGCGTCCGTCGCGTCCGTCTCGTCCGACCAGTCGCACTCGCACTCGCACTCGCACTCGCCGTCCACCTACGACGTCAAGCTGCGCTTCGTGGCCTACGTGGTGCTCCTCGCCTGCCACGTGCCCGTCGTGCTGCACCTCGTCTCGTACGCCGACTGCAGCCGCGACCCGGACGACGGGTGCGCGGTCGACACGGCCAAGAAGACGACCGCCTTCGTCTGGACGTCCCTGCTGCTCGTGCTCAACGCCGTCATCTCGCCCTTGATCTACATCTTCACCGACGAGCACCTCACCAAGGCCACCATCTGGTTCCTCAAGCTCTGCTGCTGCCCCGTCTGGTGCAAGGCGTGCAAGGTCCGCAACACGGTTTCGCCGCGTTAAATTACACCGAAAACAAACAACAACAACAAACAACAAACAACAAACAACAACACACTTTTCTCTCTTCGCATTGCATCGCCACGCAATTGCATCGCGTCGTTTTCTCTTTTACATTAAATTAAATTAAACTAAATTAAACTAAATTAAATATACGTGTTTTAATACAGTGCCAACCGAACCGTTCTTCGTTTTATAACATGTTTTTACTTTTTACAACTGGTTTTCCAACGTATTTACTCCGTTACGTGCAACGTGCAATTAGGTTTTTCATCTAGCGACAACATTAGCAAAATCAACCGATCGATCCTTTTGGATCGCAGTCAAACTTTACGAGCATAAACTCATTTATTCGGTGAGCCTCGTTCTCGCGCCATTGTGGCTCCGCTACGATAAGAGACTTAGCAAAACCAACGAGGTAAGAGAGAGAAAGAGAGAAAGAGAGAGAGAAAAATCGTTACGCTCAACGACATAATAAGTATTTCATTAACTATATGCCATACTCAATCTAATCGTAAATAAAAAATAAAAATAAAAATAAAAAATAAAAAAAATGTCAACATTTCTTCCTACCTGAATTTGTCGTTGGTATTCTTTCTCGGTTTCCACTCGGAGTCGCGTCATCAGCGATTCGCGCGTCAATTCGCCCTCGCCTAAACATTTTAAACATTTTAATCATTTTAATCAGTTTAATCATTTTAATCCGCTCGATTCGATTCGTTTTTTTTTTTTTTTTTTTTTTTTTTTTTTTTTAATTTTTCATTCGCTTACCGATTAATTGAGCGATTTGCTCGCTCTTCTCCTTCTCGAGCGAATCGATTTGGCTTTGGAACGTTTGAATGAGTTGATTGACGTGATTTTTGTGTTGTTTATTCAAATCCTCTCGCAATTGCGATAATTCCGTTAATTTGTCGCCCTGCGCTCGCAGCCGAACGCTCTCCATCTCGTCGTGCAACGCGGCTTTCAGGTGTTGCTGCCTCCTGGCCATCTCCATCTGCAATTACACCCGACGTGACAATCTCGACTCAATCTCGCCTTTTTATCGTACTGTACATTGATTTCGGAGCAAACTATCTCCATTTCCCGTCGACTTAATTTCTCGACGATTTGCCGAACGTCCTCGAGGCACGTTTTCTCATTTCTGTCAACATCTTCCATTAATTTCTCTTCGGCTCGAGCTCTGGCGCGTTGCAGCTCGTCGACGAGCGAACAATTTTCCGCTCCTTGCGGCAAATTGTCAGCTAGCAGTTGCAATTTTAGCTGCAAAAATGTTTCAATGTTTTAACGTTTACAAAAGTGTGCTCGAGAGTCGAAATCAAAAATTAAAAAAATTTTAAAATTTAAAAATTTTAAAATTCAGCAAATTCAGAAAATTCAGCAAATTCAGCAAATTCAGCAAATTCAGCAAATTAAAAAAATTAAAAAAATTAAAAAAATTTCAAAAAATTTCAAAAAATTCAAAAATTTAAAAAAATTCAAAAAATTCAAAACACTAAGAACTTCCTAAAATAGAATTTATTTGAAAATATTCGAAAATACAAATTCAGAATCAAAAATCCGGGTCAAAACCACTCGTTTAAAATTTTTAATTCGACCCAGATTTTTAGGATTAAAAAAAGGCAATAAAAATTTTAAAAGAAATTCTTTAGGAAGAACTAGTGATTTGTTTGACCCAGAATTTAACAACTTTAACGTAATACTGATTCGTGCGTAAAAATTACAAAAAAAAAATTAATTAATAAATAAATAAATATTATACAAATTTCGTGTAAAATTTCAATAGGACAACCGCAACGATATAAAAATAAATTGATTTTGTTTGTTTGTTCACTTATTTCACCTGTTGTGCTTTCTCGGTGCAAAACTGAGACATCTGGATGGCGTGCGACGCAACGAGACGTCCTTCGCGCACCGTGAACTCGTCTTCAATTTCCTTCCTCAATCGATTCATGGCCTGGGAATGATGCGAGCTCATCCGACTCCGAATTTCTTCTATTTTCTGCAAACTGTCTCGTTGAAGTTGTACGCGCATTCGTAACGATCGATCGTCTTGGCTGGCCTGCAGGGATGAATGTAGACGATCGAATTCAACCTTAAAAAAAATTACGAAAAACAATAAATCCAATTTTTTAATTTTTTTAAAAATTTTTTTTAAATTTTTTTTAAACTTTGCTTTTGTTCGCACTTGTTTCTCTTTAAAATCCGTTCGCCATTTTCTCAAAGCGATTTCTTTTTTGCGCATTTCCATTTCCAGCTGCGTCTTTTCGTGCCTGATGAAATCTTCGCGGTCCCTCAGCTGGTGCTCCAGTTCGGCCAGATCGTCCTCGAGAGACCGTCGCTGGCGCTTCAATTCGTTCTCCATTTGGTCCTTGTGCAACAGCAGTTCTTCCAAGTGGCGTTTTTCGAACCGCAAACGCTCCAATTCGACCTTGTGACCAACGAGCTGCGTTTCGACTTCTTCCTTCTCCTTCATGTTCCGTTCGAGCGCCTCTTTGTCTCTCCTCAGCGCCTCTTCGAAAATGCTTCGCTCGTCGACGACGTCGCGAACTCGCGTCCGGTTTTCGTTCCGCAGCTGCAGCTTGTCGACCAGCGTTTTCCGCCGCCGACTCAACTCCGCCAGCTGCTGCTCGAACTGTCCCAGGCTGTCCACGTTCGCCATTTGCATCAAAACCTCCTCCTGGCTTTGAATCTGTCGCAACATGTCGTCCCGTTCCTCCAGCAGCTCTCTGTTGCTGTCCATCAGTATCCGCAACTTCTCGTCCGAATCCAATCGCTGCCCCGATTCGAAAACCAAACTTTGTCGTCGCGCCTTTTCTTCGTCCAAGCACTTCTTGAGTAAAGCATTTTCCTGCAAAAATCGCTCCTCGACCGCTCGCAGCTGGTCACTGAAATCGTCGGACTCGCAATCGCGATTGGACGAACGTTCTCGTCCTTTTCCGTCCGTTAAATTGCTCCGGACGTTTTCCAGTTCTCTTAAAGTATTTTCGTGTTTCCCCCACGCGATTCGCAGCTCGTCTTGCAGCGCGTCAATCTCGATTCGCGCCTCGTTCTGCCGCCGCTCGTATCGCTCGCAACGGTCGGTCAGGTGCGCGACTTGTTCGCCGAGCGCCGATTTGATCTCCTCCTCTTCCAGCAGCCGAAATTTCATCACCGTCAGATTGTTCTCGGCGGCGGACATTTGTTGCACCAGAATATTCACGCCCGAGTAGTCGGAGTGGGGGAAAATGCATTTCTCCTGCTCGAGCTTCAACAACTCGTTTTTAATCTCGCATTCCGATTTCTGCATCGACCGCTGTCTGGACTCCAGTTCGCAAACTTTAAGCTCCAAATCTAATTTCGTCTTCTCCAACGCGTTGATTTGATTCATGTATCTTTCGTTCGAAGCGTTCTTCTCGCATTCCAGCGCGTCGCACTTGGATTTGCACGCCGCGGCTTCGTTCAACTCCGTTTCCAGCAATTTGACTCGTCGCGCGCACTCCTCGTGGATGCGGTCCGCATCCGTCGCCGGAATTCCTAGGCGTCTCAAGCCGTTCAGCTCGACTTCCAGCTCGACCTTCTCCTTGGCGAGTTCTTCCAGTTTCGCTTTCCACAGATGAGTTTCCTTCGTCAGACGACCCACGTGGTCGCCGCTCTCCAGATCCGCGTCCTTTAATCTCTTGTTTTCGTTTTTCAACTGCGCAATTTCGAACATCATTTCGTCAAAATTCGTCACTCTCGGCGCTTCCTTCGATAGCAGCTGCAATTCTTGAACTTGACTTCTCGCTCGGTCGCGTTCCCGTCGAGTCGCGTCCAGTTCGTCGGCAAACTGAAGCACGATCGCCTCGTGTTCGCGTTTAATCTGACTCTTCATGTCGCCGATGTGCAGGCCGTGTTGTTCGTCCAATTCGGCCCTTCGCGATTCGAATTGCAGCGTCGACGTCTCCTCGTTCATTTTCAATTTTGCCAACTCGACTTTCAAACTCTCGATCGTTTCGTCTTTCTCGCTTATCTTGCCGTGGAAAAGGTCTTGCGTGCGCATCAATTCCTCCACGCGATGGTCGAGTTCGCGCGCCAATCGATCCTTGGCGGCGCCCAATTCTTTTTCACGTTCGACGTGCGCTTGATACTGCTCGACGGCGCGAGCCAATTCGTTCTTCAACCTGTCCATTTCCCGCTCAAAGTAGGAATGTTTGCGGTTAAAACCGGTGGTCTGTTCGTTGATCCGTTGCGTGAGTTCCTCGATCGCTTTGTCTTTGGCCTCGTTCGCTTCGGCCAGAAGGATGGTTCGGCTCTTGGCTTCGAACATTTCGTGGGCCGAGATGCTGTTCTTGCCCTTCTGACTGCGCAGCAGATCGGTGGCCTGGTGGAGCTGCTGTTTCAATATTTTCATTTCGGTGGCGATTGTTTCGTCGCGGTTGTGCGCCTCCGCTTCCAGTTTGTCGCGGTGCTCGATCGTGCGCTGGAGACTCGCGGACAACTGACTAATAACTTCGTTCCGATGCTGCAAAGCGTTGTGATATTCTTGAAGCTGTTGGAAATAAATGACAAAAGTGACGATTACATTTTCTATTATTACGGTACGCTCCGTTACCTTTTTATTGCATCCTTCCATTTTTGACTTGATTTCCGATTCTTTGATCGTCACCAAACCGTCCTCGACGGTCAAAAATTTGTCCTGCAAATGTAATTTTATTTTTAACATAAAGCTCCGGTATTCGCGATCAACAATTTCACCATCAGTTCGATTTCGAAACGCGAATCTGCGTCCGACAAATTAAACTGCGTCAGATTCGCCGAAGATTCGTCGAATAACGGAATCGCCGTCACGGTGTTTGATTCCACGCTTTTATTCTAAAAATATGGATAATAAATCTCAAATTTGAGCTTTTGCGCTTTTGAAACCGCTTTTAATGTTCATACCGGAGTAATTAAAATTTCTCCAATGTCTTCATTCTTCCTCTGTTTTTTAATTTCCCTCTCGTTTGCCGGGTGTTGAGCATTTTTCTTCTTTCGAAATGAGTTTAACTAGATGGAATAAAGGATAAACGCATTATTAGAATAGGGGGGAGAAAAAGGCAATTTATTCGAAACGGAAGTCGTTCGAACATCTGTTGAGCCCTAGATGAGCAGGGGGTCAGCGAGACTGAGCTTTTATTTTTAGACCGAGCAAAAAAAAGTCGAGTTAAAAGTCGGTCGGTCAAATAAAATAACTAAAGGTTAGTCATCAATTAATTTGTTTGGTTTTGGTAATCTTATCGCGGAGAATCAGTGCGGGGGATTAATGACATTTTGGAAATTGACGTGTCCCAATCTCGTATTGGACGAACAATTATCGTTCAGTGTCGTGCTCGCGCGCGTGTGACGGTTTAATCAACTTACTTTTTCTCTGCCCGCTTCTAATTTGCGTCGCCGTTCTTCGTCCATTCCAACTACCAATTAAACTAAAGGAGAGAGTTGTAAATCAAGAAACTTCATTACTAACTTGAAAACACATCGTTTAGCTTATTTCGCGTTGGAGCGGAAACGGAAATAACGATTCAACGCCACCTAGTGTCGAATACCGGTATTCGTAGTCGTGTTATTTCAAGAATCGTACAAATTTGTTTTCATCGTGTGTTTACAAATTTAATAGCATAGTAGCGAAACTAAACGTGTAATCTTTTTTTTTCTTTTTACAATTTATTGTAATTTTAAATCGAAACAAACTTCTGGTAATGTCTCTTTGGTTCCAACATTTTGGCAAAACTCTTCGGGTCATCGTAGACTTAATATTGTACAGAAATATTCACGGTTCACTTTACTGCCACAACAAACTGAGCACGGAAATGGCCGGCATTCCCGGATCCGAACCTTTCTTGAAGCCTGAAAAGAGAAAGACACATGCAGTTACGTGTAAATTCATTTTCATTCGCCTTCTTACCCATGTAAAGCACGGCCGGAATAAATCCCCAGTGAAACGTCGTTTTCACGATGTTCAGCACAGTTTGAACGCGATATTTCGTATCGGGGCTCATTTTAACCATTATGATTCGATTAATAGCAATGCGGTCTTCGAGCGAGTAAGCGGAGGATGAAGTCGACACTCGGTATCGCTCTGCGGAAAGACTTTGCGCGCTCGCAGCGCCATCGGGTCGCGGCTCATTGCATCAAAATAGACGCGAATTTTAAAATTCAATCAGAAAAATGAAATTTAAATAAAACCAACGTTCTTTTAAAAACAAATTATAGCAGTCGTTAAAGTGAAAAGGTAAAAGGTATATTATATCTCGGGGGCAAAAAATCGGCCGAGTGTAACGCACGAAAGGAGTAATGGGCAATTAATAAAAAAAAGGAAACGAAAGACGGAGACGAATGCGGATACTACCTTGAAAAAGTGAAAAGTCACTAAACGAAAAAGGTGGTGCGATCGGAAGGCGTGCAATTTTTGGTTGTCGATTGCCCCAGAAAATGAAGAAGAGTCGTCGTCGTCTGCTAATCGTGCTCGCTTTGCTGCTCAACAGAGTCAACACCGACTTCGCCGCATCCGAAAACGGCTCCGTCTCCGTCTCCGTCTCCTCTTCTCCGAGTCCGCTCCGGACCGGCTGGTGTCGGAACATCACTCTAGACCCGACGGAATACAGGCTGACGTCGGAAGGACTGCAAACGGACTACGTTCCTGACCAAGTTTTCGCCCATTTCGAAAGGAACGACGAAAATGGTTCCGTGTCCATTTGCTTGCGCTACTCGCGACACTTCGAGACGTGTCCGAAATGGGAACTGCAGAGATCGGAGATCCGATGGATCCCCGAATCGCTCAATTTCGTCGACACGGTGCACGACAACGTCGAGTACAAAGTGGACGAGTACGAGACGACGGCGCGCAATTCGTTCCGGGTTTGCATTCCGGACGACGAGTTGCCGTCGTCGCCGAGCCTCGAGTCGGCGGACTACAACATCACGCTGACCGGCTGGACCATGTCGGCCGTGAGCATGCTGATGGCGCTCGTCGTCTACTGGCTCCTCCCGACCTCCGCGATCGACCCGAGCCCGAGCCCGATCCCGATCCCGATGCGCAGTCACGTGGCCAGCCTCATGCTCGCGTTCGCCTTCCTCGCCGCTTCTCGAGCCTTCGGCCGAGTCCGCGACGAATTCGCGTGCTACTTTTTAGCCATCGGCAACCAGTTCACCGTCATTTCGGCCATGTGCTGGTTAAACGTGCTGTCGTTCGAACTGTGGTGGCGGTTTCGGGGCAATCGTCACGTGCCCTTAAATGTAGACGCTTCAAAAAGATCGGCGCGTTTCAGAGTTTTCGCGCACAACTGCTACGGCTGGGGAGTCGCGTCCGCCGTGGTCGTCGTTTCGGTCGTCCTCGACAACACCGAGTCCGCTTACCGACCCGATTATTTAGACATTTGCCGGATTAACGGGCGAGCTGCCGAAGCGCTTTTGTATTACGGGCCCATCACGCTGTGCATGTTGGTCAATTTGATCCTCTTCGTTTTGACGTCGGTTTCCATTTTCAGGGTCCGGCGCTACATTTCCCTAGGGAGTTCGCAGATTCAGTTGTGAGTAGATCCATTTCATCGTTTTAATTTGATTTTTAATTTGAATTTGATTTTGTGCTCGTTCGTTCGTTCGTTCGTTCGTTCGTTTAGTTTGTGCTTGTCGATCAAACTGATGCTGGTGATGGGCATTCCGTGGTGCTTGGAAGTGATCGAGTGGGCGATTCCGATCCGACCGGAATACTGGATAGTTCTAGACACGCTCACTCCGTTTCAAGGCGTCTTCTTATTCGTCATTTACGCGTTCAGACGGCACGTGAGATCCGAATTGAAAAAGATTCTCGTGTCGTACATGACGTATTACTGCTGCTTTTGCGTCGCCAAGAGAGTGGCGACGACGCCGTTAAAACAATTCGTCAGCAACGAACCGTCTTCCAGCCACAGTACAGAAACCAGTGTTTGAAATTCGATGTAATTAATTAATTAACTAAATAAATAAATAAATAAATAAAAGTGTGTTGCAGTAACGAGTGGGTAGTGAGCACGACTCTTCAAACGGTCGCTTTTTTTATTCGGAGGATATCCTGGTAATAACCTTTTTCTTAAGAGGATATTTATTCTTTTATTTTAAAAAAAAGTTTGAAACCAGAGAGACAAACATCCTTACAAATATTCCAAGAAAGACAATTTTTTTAAAAGGGTTTTTTAAAAGGATTTTTTAAAAGGAAATAGGAAACTGGCTTTTAAGTTTTCAATTCACAAACGAGTCGCGGAGGCAACATGTTTTTTCGACTACTTGTCATTTTAACTTTTTCTCGCGTCACTCGCCACGAAGACGAGCCGCACAAATTCAAAACGACGCCGCCATGCTCCAACGGCGACGTGTACGCGTCTTTAAACGAATGCGCGCGGGAATGTCGCAACGACGCGTACAACGATGACATTTCGCAGTCCGGAGAGAAATTTCGGTACAAAGTTTTAACGCTGTCGACGAACGATGTGACGATATCCGCGAGTGGTTTGCTCGTCGCCCATCTTCCGAGCCTCGAACTGGCGACGAGCGACTACGCATTGCTCAATTCCACGGCGCGAATTTGCTACCCGTTGGACCAAAATTTTATCAACTGCGACAAATGGCCGCTCGAACCCGACGAATTCGTACTGAGCAACGACTCGCGACACCTGTGGCTGACCGCGTACAACGCCACTTTACCGTTCGACCAGTTTTTCACGATCGAGGTCGACGACGACGACGACGACGACGCGCTGGCCGTCGTGTGCGTGAGCCCGAGCGCGGTCGCGCACCGGGACGCGTTGGCTGCGGTGGACAAGTGGTTCCTGGCCGTGCACGCGCTGTCGGCCATCAGTCTGGTCGTCACTTTAGCCTGCTGCGTGCGCTTCCCCGCGCTCAACGTGCGACGCAATTACCACCTCCTGTGCCACATGAGCGTCATGTCCGTCGCCTACTGGACGCTGGTCATCGAGCACTTTACGCGACAAAGCCAAACGCCGCCCGCCGCGTGTCTCGCCATCGCTTTCGTAAAGCAGTTCGCGTTCCTCGCCACTTTCTTCTGGATCAACGTGCAGGCCATCGATCTCTACCTGCGATTCCACACGACTCGCGTCAATTCGTCCACCGCTACGAACGAACGTCGCTTCGTCTATTATTCCGCGTACGCGTGGGGGTGCCCGCTGACGGTGTCGTGCGTCACGCTGGGAATGGCCATGTCGGACGCGTCGCCGTCGATCCGGCCCGACTGGCGGACGTTTTGCTGGTTCGACGCCAAATTCCAGCTGACGGCGTTGATCTACTTCTACGCGCTCATCGCCGTCATCTTGGTGGTCAACATCGCGTTGTTCTCTCTGACCATCTGGAAACTGTACAGCGTGGGCAAAATCGTGGCCAAAGTCAATGACCAAATTCACAAACAGCTGTAAGTATCTAGAGCTCATCGGCGGAATAAAATTGTTTTTAAACGAAAATCTGACAACGCTTTTCCGTTTTCGTTAGGTTGCAGCTGTGCGTCAAACTGTTCGTTATCACGGGCCTGTGCTGGATCATGGAAGTCATTTCTTGGGCCGCGGGAGGCGAGGAAAAGCATTGGTATTTCACGGACGCAATAAACGGGCTGCAAGGTGTTTTCATCCTCGTCATCTACCTGTGCAAACCAAAGTTCTTGCGCAAAATGCTCGGATCGAAATATTGGTTTACGAAATGGGGAAATCGGCGCACTAGTGCGGTGCAACAAAAAGAATGTTCGAGCACGACTTCGGCGCAAACATCGCAAACATCGCAAACGGCAGTTTAATCAATTGACCCACTTTTGGGAATTGTCGGTGTTGCGAGTCACGTGAAAAGTGCCGCCCCCATAAAAGAACCGAGTTCAACTGTTTATAAACTGGATAATTTTGGGCAAAGTGCATTTACACCGAGTTGCAGAACGAGGTTTAGGTTAGGTTAGGCTAGCTCAATTACATTTAATCTGGTATGAAACGGGTTATGGTGCCTCCCGGATCTGCCATTAGGTTTTTAATTTTTACAAAGATTTTTTAAAATTCCTAAAAAAAAAAAAAATATAAACAAAAAATTGTCAACAATGGATAAATAAAATAAAATAAAATAAAATAAATGTTATTGTTGTTGATTTGAAAGAAAGTGACGATTACGATACAGAACTAAATAAGGAATGGATCGTCTTGACGAGACCAGAAAAGCAGCCAGAGCCAGAGCTGGGCTCAGCTACATTCAGGATTTCGGACGGATGACAATTTATTTCTTTTTCGCAAATGTTTACATTTCTGAATTGATCCAATCGCGTTGTTCGAACCTTGCGGACGAGCCCGTTTTGCCGTTTTGCCCGTTTTGTCCGTTTTGCCCGTTTTGCCCGTTTTGTCCGTTTTGCCCGTTTTGCCCGTTTTGTCCGTTTTGCCCGCGCTTCAATAGACCTTTGGAAAATGATGACATAATTCGCAATATTGCGGAGCCGCCCGCAATATTGCGACGTATTCATTTCGTAGAGGGGGTCAATGCTTATAATCGTATTTTGATCGCGGCACCTCAATTTTCCAAAGGTCCAGTGACAAGTTTGTGACAACATCGTTTAAAAATGAGATTTAAATCGTTCGTTCCGTAAACTAGAAAAAAGTAAAACCCTTGCATTCCGAGCAGAAAATCGAGCGCTATCGCCAGTCCGACGTGCACGGGGATCCTTTGAAGAAACACGAGCGTGTAAATGATACAAATCACTAGAAACAATTGTTTGTATTGCGAAATTCTAGAAATAAAAAAGAACGGACAAAAATCAACACGTGTGTGTATTGTTCAAACGAGTAGAGTCTAGAGTACTAACATTTTCTCGTTCACTTCCACGTAGTCTTTTGCCGCTTCCGTTTTCATTCTTCTGATGTTACTGCACGTTACCACGAACGAAACGACGTTGGCACACTGCATGACGCTCACGCACCCGAAAAAGTACATGGACGTCCAAGTGAAGCCGTAAATGCCCGGCTTGACGAGCGGGGGTTTGTCGAGCACGCCGGCAGACATCAAGCCGAACTCGACGGCCAAAAGCAGACACGCGACGCCCCACGCGTAACACCAACGCCAGAACGCTCGTTTGGCTTCCCAACCCCAGCCCCAACCCCAGCCCCAGCCCCAACCCAAACCCCAGCCCCAACCCCAGCCCCAGCCCCAGCCCCAGCAGAGCGAACCGCATTCGCCGCCGTCCGCGTCGACCCGCGCCACCGTTCGTTTTTTCGGGTCGAACTTTCGCCACACGTCGTACGAAATCACGTTGAGCCAGTTGTTGGAGGCGAACGTGAAGAACTCGAACAGCGTGCAGAAGTAGACGCGGTAGGTGAGTCCGGGCAGCGTCTGGAAGCTCAAGCGCACCAGGTGGAAGCCGACCAACGCGCTCATGTGACAGATGAGCGACTTGGAGTCGTGGCGTCTGAACGGGCAGATCACGTACGACACCAGGCAGGTGGAGACGCTCACGGTCGACGCGATGCACAGCACGAAGTAGAGCAAATCCAACTGCAACGCCGTCGGCAACAATCCTAAGGCGAGTGGAACGCACACGTACGCCGAATCGTCGCGGTTCCGACGGTACTCGCCCAACGCGATTATCCGATTGTTCGGCCACGTTTTTTCCAGCAGTTGGTTGTGCACGATCTCAAATTCGGACGAGTCCAGCTTCCACTTTAAGCACTCGATGAACTCGAGCTTGTCCGGGAAGCAACAAGTGACGTTGAGCTCGCCATTCGCGACCAGCGTTTCGTTCGGAGTCAAAGTTATCGGTTGGCATTTGCCGCTGCGATCGTCGTTGCAGTTTACCCGGGAGGTCGAGTTTGGCAAACCGCGAGCGTGAGCCGATAAACGCGCGATCGTAAGCACGACCAGGACGAGCGCTCGCATATTCCCGTCTCGTCGTCTATCCCCGCGCGCGCGTCGTTCGGTTCACGACTTCGGTTCGGTTCAGTTCAGTTCGGGATTACACCATCCTCGCTTTTCAACGAGGAAAACAAAATCCCGGATGTTTGTTGAATCCCGTAACGTCATTTAGCAATTATCTATTAAAAATGTCAAGGCCAAAAGCGCAATTTTCTACGACGAACCAAAATCTCGTTTTGGAACGCCGCCGTTTTTTTCTTTTTCATCCAATTTTTTTTTGTCAATGTACAAAAAGATTACAATTACAGTAGTATTTTTAGTTTCACCATTACGCAATAAGGCTCGGTTTGTATTTTTCGACTCTTTCCAGCAACTGCTCGGGGTAGCCGGGCGAGTAATATCTGAATTTCGAATAAATAGTAAGCTAAAAAGCTAAAAAAAAATAATAAAAATAATAAAAATAAAAATAAAAAGCGTTACTGACTTGACAATTTCCTCCGGGAAACAACTGTTGATGGTGTTGATGTATTCTAACAACGCCGTGCCCGGTTCTGCCTTCAACTCCTGGATTTTACGCAATCCGCCGCTCGTCACGAAAATCTTCCTCGCTTTTGGATCGTTGGGAAGAACCTGAAACAATTTTTCTTTAATTTCTTTAATTTTGACCGCGTACGGTACTCGAATCGAACGCGTACCTTGCTGTATTGACCGAGAATGTGTTTCAATATGTTGGGCGGAGCGTCTTGCAACAACGGATTCAGCGCGGGAAGATAAACGCATTTTTGCAGTACGTTCTTGAGCGCTTTCTTGCACTGTAAACACGGCACGTACATTACGCTATTTATTTATTCGCAACATTTGCGCGTCGTCGTCGTTTACTTTCGTTTGCAAATCTTCGGAGCTGGCGCTGTTCAAATAGATCTCCAACAGCTTGGGCAACACGTTGGCCTGAGCGACGGCTTTCGCGTGTTCCGGGCTGTGACGTCCGATCTGGCCCAACGCCCAAGCGGCGGCCGCTCGGATGTGATCTTCTTGCTCCTCCGTCAGAATGAGACACAATTGAATGATACCCTGAAAACGTGTGTATTTTTAATTTTATTTTTTATTTTTAATTATTTTTTAATTTTTAATTTTTAATTTTTAATTTTTTAATTTTTAATTTTTAATTTTTTACGTTTTTTGAATTTGAAATACTTTGAATTTAATCACGGACATGGCCAGATGTTCCGAATGCGCGGCGATGTAGCCGAGGGACATGATTCCGGGAAGGCGCACGCTGCCGCGAGTGTCGCCTATGAAGTCGACGATGGCGCCCACGCCGCCCGCATTCACCACGAGCTGCGCCAGCTCCGGAGAGTGTTTCACCACCTCGCGGATCAGAGTGGCCGTGTTCTTTTCCACGTACTCGTCCGTGTCCTTCAACGAGATGAAAATCGAAGGGAAGAGGTCGGCCTCGACCACCATTTCTGCCAATTCGACCGAGTGTTTGGATATTTGAGCGAGGGCCGAATACACTTGGCGCTGAAATCAAAAAAACAAAAATAATTTTGTTTAGAATTTGTGTTTTTTTTTTAGTTTTTTTTTTAGGTTTTTTTTTTTCATGCTCGACCTTCAATTTGACGTCCGGGTTGAGGATCATTTGAGCTAAAAAGGGAATCGCGCTCGCATCGACCACGCTCTGCGCCAATTCCAAGCTGTGTTTGCTGATGTCGCTCAGCGTGGCCGCCGCGATTCGTTTCACGGCCAGTTCTGGTTCCTGGATGCACAGAACGAGCAGGGGAACAGCACCCGCGTCCACCACGGCCGTGGCAAGTTCTGAAATTCATAAAACGTTAGTTGTAAACATTTAATTTTTTATTTTCGGTTACGGTTACGGTTACGGTTACGGTTTTCGTACCGGCAGTGTGGCGCGCCACATTTCCCAACGCCCAGACGGCAGCCTCCTTGATGTTCGAGTCAAATTCGTCCAAACAAATGACGAGGGGCGCGAGTGCGCCACTGTCGACCACGCTCTGCGCCAACTCGGGCGTGTGTTTCGCGACCGATCGCAACACGAACGCCGCTGCCTTCTTATAAAATCGCTGAACAACGGAAGAGGTGGTTGTTAATTGTCTACGCACACGAGCCATCTATTTTACATTCTGTCCAGTGAGCGAGTAGGCAAGCTGCGGCAAAATGTCTCCTTTGACGATCGCCTCCGCCAAACTGCAGCTGTGCTGAGCGAGGCGACCCATCGCCAGCACGGCCGTCTGCTGGATCGCCGGGACCACGTCGAGCAACAGTGGACGAAGCAGTAGCATCACGCCTGAATTTTCATTTCGGTTTTCAGTTTTTGTCTTTATATTTCTATTTTAATTTTACGTAGTTCACCTCCTTCTTGAAGAACGTCGATGTTCTGAGGCCTGGACGACAAGTCGGCGATGCATTGGACGAAATGCACGCGGGCCTTCTGATACTGTTCAAAAACTGAAAGAAATCAATCCCCGTTTCAGACGTGTTTAATTTTAATTCCAAAGAAACGGACCTTGTAGTATTTGCCGAGTTGTAGACATCTCTCGCGCTAGCAAATTTGTATCGAACCAGAAAAGCCGCCATTAAAACCGGAAGCCAATAATAGTCTCACGTTTTCTCGATCGCCGAATCGAATAATTTTGTTCGTGTTTTAATTATTTTAACTCAAAAATAAGTGTCTCGTGATTATTTAACTTCCCGATAAAATTGTTGTACGGTATTAAATACGACACCGTTCTGCGCTTAGACTTTATCTTTGCGCGTTGACGATAGGCCGCCACGAGCGGGCATCGCTAAAACCCGAGCAAAGTAAAAATATATAAGCGGGGACCTCCGACGGTCTCCAATTTTTCTGTTCTGTATAAATTATTACAAATCTTTCCGCAAAATGTTAAATAATTTTATTTTGAGACAACTGATTCGTCGCTATTTGCACACGGTAAATGTCGGTCGATTCGATCCGACAATTGCACGATACTCACGATTTATTTTTGTTGTTTCTAGTGTTCCGCACTATGCAAATCGAAGGACACGACATCTGACAAAATTCCCACACTTCCCGACGCCCAATTCCAAACGGCTCATCTGATCAAGGAAAAGGGGAAAATCTACGACAAAAAGCCGTTCAAGATGATGTGCGAGCGCGGCAAAGTGTACATGTGGTGCGCGTGTGGAAGAAGCAAAACGCAGGTGGACTCACTCGACTCTTTTAACGAATTAATAAATTAATAAATTATTGCTCGGTCGTTACATTGCAGCCGCTGTGCGACGGTAGTCACAAGAATAAGAACCTGGGCCCGGTGTCGCCTAATAAACCGGTGAGATTTGTGCCCCTCGAAGACGGCGATTATTGGTTCTGCAATTGTAAGCAGACGGACAACCGACCGTTTTGCGACGGCACGCACAAGCGACAGGACATTCAAGAGGCCATTCGATGAAATGTTCGCTACATTTTTTTCACTTTATTATAATTACACACTGCCTTAACATACTTACATAATTGAAATAAAAATTTGTACAAGAAATAATAAAAAATAGTTATACAGTTAAACATTTGTGAACTTGTTTATAATGAAAAGTTGGTAATTAATTATTTAATTAATTAATTATTTATTCATTTATTATTTATTTAATCTGATTGCTACCGACAGTGAAATTTATCGTCTAAACAACAATTGATTAGCTCGAAAGGCGAAACGAGGCGTCAAGTCAAAGTCATGTCATGGTTTATCACAATTAAAACGACAACGGAAAAAGCATTTAACAAACAAAAAAAGTATATAGAAATGTGGGAATAGAGAATGGCTATTATCAACATCATCACCATCATCATTATCATTATCATTATCATCATCATTATTATGCATGAATTTCTCAACCTTTCCATCTTAACGACTAGCTCGTGCAACAAATGTTTAAAGTTAAAGCACATTTCGCGGACAAATTCCCTTTTTTGGTAGGTGACCTTATATAATTCCAATAAACAAATAACGAGAGTAAATCAATCAATCAATCAATCAATCAATCAATCAATCAATCAATTAATGAATTGCCACAACAAAAAGAAAATCACATACTTCTTAAATTCGCAAAGTGGAAAAATAATCTGATGTTTACGAATGAGCATTCGGAAATGAGAAGACAACATTTAAACGACTTTTGTTCTTCAGTTTTGTTTCGTTTCACTACTCTATGGCTTTACTGATGAAGTCGAGAAACCTCCTTCCGTACTGCTCGGGATGAACGGTTGATATTTCGGCTCCTGCGCCGTGCTTCACGGTCTTGGCCGCCTGCGCAGTCCGTTTCTTGATGCCGTAGTTGGTCAGCACGTCGATCAAACCCATAAAATAGATTTCTTTCCGAGGCGCATCTGAAATTATTTTTTTAATTCATTTAACTCTGCTAATTGAATAATTGTGAATAATTGAATAATTCGATGTAATTCGATGTAATTCAATGTAATTCTACGTAATAATTCGACGCACGTTCGGAACACGGAAGAGCATAAATATCTATTTTGGGATCGATGTCGCCGTTGCGTACGAATCGTTCCCGGCCGAGCTGAGGACTGTCAGGTGGTGACAATTTTCCACTTCCCTGAGATTCGGTGTCGTCGTTGTCGGCGGGCGCCTCGTCCTCTTCCTCCTCCTCGCGTTCGCGTTCCTCCTGCTCGGCTCTTTCGTTATCGTGAATACCGAGCAACAGACTATAATCCATCATGTTTAACTTGCTCAAAAACTGTTTACAAACAAAACAAGTTATCGTTAAGCTCGAGCGAAAAAGTTCGACTTTTTTCTTACTTCGACATCGGCGTTTAGATTTTGCAAAAGTTTTTCTCTGGCGTTGTCGCCGATGTGAATGCGGACGCCTTCGCGTACGAAATCGTTGTCTTTCAGCGTTGGCAATTCCTTTTCCTTCTCTTTGTCGCTGGCTTCCCGGTCGACGGTGGAACCCTACCAAACAAACGGCGCAAATAAATACAAAATAAACACAAAATAAACACTTTTTTGATTTAATTTCGTCTACCTTTAAATCGTACTTCCTGTGTATCGTCAAGTGATTGCTAAAAACGTGTCTAGAAACTACTACGTACGTCTCCGTGCCTTCCACGGTGAGTCTGTACATGCCTAGATATTGGGGAAGAAGCGTTTTTCCATGCCGCTCGACTATGTACTTGAGGAAAGGAGACGAAAAAAAATTTTAAAAAAATTAAAATGAATGAAAATAAATACAAACGAGACAAAATGACGCGGTTAAATCGATAAATATTTACAGGATGATACTGTTTTAGCAGATAATGCATCTGTTCGACTTCCTCGCTGGTCAGAGTCTTGATGAAATAAGATCCGTCCCACGAGAAAAACAGACGAGCGCCACTGCGGCCGGTCGAATCCGTTAAAAGCGGTTGATATTTCGAAAGAGAGTACTAGATCAAAAGATAAATTTAATTTTAAAAAAATACAAACAAAAAAAATCATATCATTATTATTTTCAATCGTTTTCGTTAGAATCGTTAGTCGTTACCCTAAAATCTGTATCGTCAATTTGAAATCTCTCTCTAATATTCCTGAAGACTAACGGGCAGTATTCTTTCACTTTGAAATGACTCGGCATGTTCTCTCTGCAACGAATTTGAATGAAAAATGAACGGAAAAATGAATATTCATACTCTACTTGTTGAAAAAATGGTTGTCCACTTTGATTTTGCTGTACGCCTTGAAATCGTCGGGCATGAGCATGACGGGGATGCTCACGTGGGCCAACTCGCGAATCTGTAAAATATCACAATAAAAGGCATTATTATTAAGCGGTACATAGTCGAGTGATTTTTGATACGATTTGGTTGTACGGTTTTACTCGTTTTACTCACCGTGTGATTCACGCCCCACATGAAAACACTGAGCAAAGGTTCGTTCGCTCGGAAAAGTTTCACCTTCTGGTGCTTAACTTTTAGCTTCTTTTTAATCTTGCAACTCGCCGTGGTCACAGCTGCCATGGTTCGATCCAGCTTGAAATCTTTTTGGTTTTACTTGCTAGGAGACTAAGCGAAAGCTATCATCCTAGGCTAGGCTAGGCTAGGCTATGCTATGCTATGGCCGCTCGCTCGCTCGGGCTCGGGCTCGCTCGCGGTGCTGGTGTTGCACTGCGGGAAGACAGGAAGGACTAGATCCAGGAACGGCTAGATCCAGGAACGGCTAATTCCAACGATCGCGATCGAGATTCGCGCAATCGTAGCATCCGACGGAAAACCTTTTTATTCCATCGAAAAATTTATTGATAATTTTTCCGTTTACCTCGATCGCTCGTTCTCGTTTTCTTTAGATTTCGTTCCGCGCGTTAGGCACAGAACGAATCTGTGGTCAAAAGATCGGGTCTTTACTTAGCGTTAGTGGAGCCACGAGGAGTTTGGAAATGGCTAATAATAAGCAAATCCAAGTGAAATTTTTCACGAAGAAACAACGGTAATCTTCAAATTTTATTTATAGATTAGATGTTTTTGAATAGTTATATTTGTTTTGATTCGTTTTAGGTTTGCTTTACCGAGTTTTCCCTATTCGATTCCGTCAAACGTGACCGTCGCGGAATTAAGTAACCTCATCAACAGTTTACTCAAAGGTAACGAGTCCTAACAACATTAATTGAGTTTTCTTTTTAATCGACAGTACGAATAAAAGATTTGTTTATATTACTTTTGTAGACCAAATCCAATACGATGCGGAGAAGGAATTTGATTTCATCGTCGCGAATGAGTTTCTGCGCGTGCCGCTGGGGCAACACCTGGAAAGCAAAGAAATCTCCACCGTAATTAATGAGAATTGTTCGAAAACGTTACGCTTTTATCGACGTTAATATTCGTAGGAAACGGTGGTGGACGTAGAATACGTTGAGAAATGTGCTCCCCCTTCGCCCAAACAAAGTCTGCTGCACGACGACTGGGTGAGCGCGGTGCGTTCGAACGCCTCGTGGATCTTGACCGGCTGCTACGACAACACGCTTCATCTGTGGTCGTTGGACGGGGAACACAAACTGACCATCCCGGGCCACTTGCAAGCGGTCAAAGCCGTCGCTTGGCTTAACCGAGAAGGCAAACAAACAAATAACGAATTTTGCACGAAACAAGTGCGCAAATTAATTAATTTATTTATTTATTTATTTATTATTAATAGATGCGAACACGTTGTGTTTCGTGAGCACCTCCTTCGACCAGACGTGTATGATGTGGGAATGGAAACCTCAAACGAACTCGGTCGATTGCATCTACATTTGCAGGGGACACGCCAACACAATCCTCTGCGTTGACGCCGAAACCACGGGCCAAAAAGTCCACGTTTGCTAATTAACTTTTGTTTTATTTAATCAACTAACTCGTTATTTTGATGTACCGCAGTTTGCTACGGGTTCGTGGGACAAAATGATAAAGGTTTGGTCGTCGTTACCGGACGAGTCGGAAGATACGGACAGGAAAAGACTCAAGACAGAAGGCGGATCACACTCGAAAACGAGGGTACAAACCTTATTTGATATTGATATAATTTGATATTGATATTGTATTTGATATTTAATTTGCAATAGACACCCGTGATGACGTTGTCCGGGCACAAGGAGGCCGTGACGGCAGTTCAGTGGATCGAATCGAACGAGTTGTGTTCAGCATCGTGGGATCACACGATTCGGTTGTGGGACGTCGAGATGGGCGGGATCAAATCCGAAATGGTGGGAACGAAAAACTTCATCGACATCGCCTATTCGCCGCAGAATCGTCTAATAGTGTCCGGTTCCACCGATCGTCACGTGCGGCTTTGGGATTGCAGACAGAGCAGTAATTAGAATTGAAAAAGCGACGAATTAGAAAAGCGATAATTAATCGTTACTTTCAGACGCGGCAGTGGTTCAGAACGTGTTCACGTCGCACAACGGCTGGATCACTTGCGTTCAGTGGGCGCCCGTGGACGCCACGAAATTCGTGTCGGGTTCTTACGATTCGTTGCTAAAGTTGTGGGACATGCGCAGTTGCAAGGCGCCGCTGTACGATTTATCCGGACACAAAGAGCAAGTTCTGTGCTGCGATTGGTCGCGAAGCGATTGCATATTGAGCGGAGGCTCCGACAATCAGTTGAAAGTGTTCAAACATAATAATTAACGAAACGTTTAAATATAATTGTGTAATGCGGGAGTCAATAAAACGCTTTAACTCGTCAAATGTCAAACATAAAATTTTTTTTATTGATTTTTCAGGTGATTTTAACAAAACAAGATTTTTTATTTTTTATTTATTTTATTTTATATCAGATTGGCGCTGGCCCTTGGTTCTAAAATTGTTTTTCTGTACAATCTACTTCATCTTTCTAGTCTCATCATTGGTACAGTAATAAAAAAAGAAATAATTTATAGTGTTAACAGTTTGAAAAATAAAACTGTTTAAAATATGATTTCTTCATTTCTTGCATTTTTTTTCTCTCTCCTCTCTCTCTATCTCTCTATCTCTATCTCTCTCTCTCTCTCTCTCATCAAAACTCAACAGTTTAGAAAGATTTTTTAACACTTAAGTTTCAGCAAAAAAAACTACTTGCGCCTAGACAGCACTAGTTGCTGCGCGGCTAATGAAAAATGGAGCGGCACATTGGTGTCCCCGTCATCCACGGCCATCCGCTTCGCTTCTCTAGACAAAACACCAAATACAAATTGCAATACGAACGAATGAACGGCCCGCACCCAAAACAAACGACAATTTATATTTATATTTATATATATATTCATATATATTCATATATATTCAAATGTACTGTGGAATGTAAATAATAACGAAATTAACGTTCAGTCTTGAGCTTTTCCGTGTTACAAAAGCGCAAGTGACAGCAAAACGATGGCGCTGCAACGTGCAACTTTTGTTCCGTTTATTGCAGTGAGCTGAGGCACCGGGTAAAATAATCACTAATAAGTAATAATCACTAAAACATGTTTTGCTTTTGCTTTTGCTTTTGCTTTTGCTTTTGCTTTTTCTTTTTCTTTTTCTTTTTTTCAATTTGTTTAAAATACATTCGGATTGCATCGCCATTGATTCGCTGTTACCAGATGGAAGACAATTGGACATGAACAAGCAACAATTAACAAATTTAAAAATCGATTAATTAAATAAGAAAATGGCGGATGCGGGCGGTTCTCGGTAAAAAGTTGTTTTTAAAAAAAATAAATTTAATAATTGTTTGAGAGAGAAGGGCAGTGGTGCAATTGTATAAGGGGGTTCCACCAATGAACGATACAGATGTACCATTTACAAAAGTCAAAATTTCATAAGGCAGCATTTCGACTACCTGAAACAATTTTCTCCTAAATTTACATGAAAAAAGAAGAAAAAAATATATAAACCGAGAGGCTTTATTTTTGTTCTATTAAACCAGACCCAACCTCGATACAACACCTCCGTTCACCAATGTGCAACTCTTAATTTTATACACATTTTTCAATGTCAAAACCGGTTTGTTTGCATCCACAGTCCCAACCTAGGACACAATAAGTGACATCGTTTTGTTCCTGACACAATTCATATAAAAATAGTACCTTTTTTTAAACAAAAAATTTAAGAAGAAACAAAACAAATTTCACTAATTTAATAAAGAAAACGAAAATTAAAATAATTCATCAAAACAATGGCATCTCTGAACAAAATGAATACAAATTCCTCTAGTCTAACGCCTGCACATTACTTCAATTTGTACACGCAGAAATTGGTCCGATCGACATTTGCGGCGCTAATAATAATTAATTAATTAATTAAAACCACTTTCTTTTTTTTCTTTTTTTTTCTTTTCTTTTCTTTCTTCTTTTTTTAAATTCGAAAATGCCAAATGTTTTGATTTGGATTTAAAAAGCTTTCCTTGAAAATAGAATTATACACTATATACAGGAAATATAAAATTAAAATAATTAAAAAAAAAAAAAAAAAATCAAAAAAAATCAAAAAATAGAAGAAAACAAAATGACTAATTCATTCAATTATATTTTCTTTAAAAATTCAAATATCAGAAAGAAAAAGTTAAAAACCAAAATCAAAAATGCTCTTGTCACATTCAAATGTTCATGCTCTTTCTTATCAATCCTTCGTTCGTTCGTTCGTTTGTTTGTTTGTTTCTTTCTTTCTTTTCCATTTCGTTTTTCATTGCTGCATTGTTTCCATGAACTGGAAAGACGTGGAATGGGAGAGGAGGCTTCATCAAATTAGCTCCAAGGACCCTTTGTGCTCTCAGCTCTCACTTTGAAAATGTTTTTTAAATCTCGGAGCTCTTTTCATTCCACCATCTTGTTTTCACCTCCCAAATTTTCACAACTAGAAACTATATATGTATTTTTTTCATTTTTTTTTTCCTTTTTTGTTTTTTTTCTTCTTAAAACTAATCTACGCTCTATTTTAACTAGTTTAATCTACTTGTTCATGACTACAAACTACAAAAATTTATATCTAAGTTTTAACTACGACACGACAAAAATGTTGCGGGACAATTGAACGCACATTTTTCTAAGGACACAAAAAACAAAACGGAATCTACACATGAGAATTCAACTATGAGAGATGTCTGTGTACATCAAACTCTTTCTTCTTTTTTTTACATTACAGCGTGTAATTTACTAAATAAACAAATTAAAACAACAGAAACAAAACCAAAAAATAAAAGATTAAGAGTTTGATTCACACTTCAACTACTTTTTTTTTTTTTTTGTTTTTTTTTTTTTTTTTTTTGTTTTTTTTTTTT
>JAQFXT010000096.1:0-90425 GCA_034683725.1 Strigamia crassipes
CACAAAAACGCCAAAATAACCGGAAAAACTGCACAAAAACGCCAAAATAACCGGAAAAATTGCACAAAAACGCCAAATTAACCGGGAAAAGTGCACAAAAAAGCAAAAATAACCGGAAAAACTGCACAAAAACGCTAAAATAACCGCACATAAACGCCAAATTAACCCGAAAAAGTGCACAAAAACGTCAAAATAACCGGAAAAACTGCACAAAAACGCCAAAATAACCGGAAAAACTGCACAAAAACGCCAAAATAACCGGAAAAATTGCACAAAAACGCCAAAAATCCAGAAAAGTTGCACAAAAACGCCAAAAAAAAAGTGCACTGAAACGCCAAAAAATCGGTTAAAAATGCCAAAAAAAATGCCCAAAAAATGCCCAAAATTCCAAAATGGACAATTTTTGAAGCGGCGTTTGTGAAATTTTCTATTTCTAGCCCTGACCAGGAGGAACCAAGAGGAACCAGAAGAAAGATAAAAAATATATATATATAAACAATAAAAGGTGTGCGTAAAACGAGATCTGTTCAAATTGTGTTTGGAAATTTGGGATTGGAGTCGTGAGTATGGTGCTCTTGGCTCCTCTCTTCTTCCTTGCTACTTTGTATGTAGATTTTGTTCCTTCAATCGATGTGACACGCGATAAGAATTTGGAAAATTGCAAGAATGACAGATGGAATAATGAGAAATCGAAGGTCGCTCAAAGGCAAAAAGTTGAGTGATTTGATGATTTAAAAAAAATATATATATTTTTAAAAATATTTGTGTATATTTTAAGACTTTTTTTTGCTATCGATCCGAAGTCACACGGTGGGGCATTACGGGCCCGAATTCGCAAGATGTTTGTGTTCAAATATTAGTCCTTCCTCCGATGTTTCTTGGTCGCTCTATGTATTATGCTTGGAAAATCGATAGTTTAATTTTGCGTGGGCTCTAACTCGACTTGCTACACCGATAATCAATTTATAACGGTTAAAAAAATAATAAAATTATTTATTTATTTTTATTTATTTTAGTGATGTATTTCGGGTTATCGTCCATAAATGGAACTAATCACTCGTGTTTGACTTTGTTCCCACTTGAGGGTGCTGCCAAATTTACACGTGTCTAAATGAGAGAATAAATCTTTACTTCCCGTTTGACCCTTAAGCAAACCGCAGGTCTGTCTTGATCAACTCTAAATTCCCAAATAATCTTAACGACTCGAATCGCAGTTTTATCGTGAAAATCGTGTTTATTTCGAGTGTACAGACACGATTTTTTTCGAAATCCACACCTTCCTGTGCACTTAGGATTTTACCTAAAGGTGTTGGAAGTGATGTCACCTTTGCTCCCAATCGATACGTGCATGCCACGCATGATTTTTCATCTCGTTGGCTGTTCAAGAGTTTGAGGCTGAGCTACCTCCAGGTGGAAAACCAAAAAAAAAAATTTAAAAAAAAAATATTTATTTTTATTTTTTAAAATTTACCACGAAGGTCAGCGAGTGGCCACATACTTTCCACGCGGGGTCGAATTCGGACTTTATCTCGACTCGAACTCGCATCGATCAAAGTGGGCGCACTAAAAGAAGTGGCAGTTTATCGGTCGGTCATTTTCTCGCATTTTATTTGGGGTAAATTGAAGGTCGTAAGAATAGGGTTCCTCGAGGGAGCGAGAGAGTGGTGCGTGCGACGTTTGACGGCAAAGGTGGGAGGACAGACAACATTCACATTCCTTCGTCAGTCAGCCCGAATGCATATTGCATCGGCTTTACTTTATCCAGCGCTGCGATGATGATAGCAGTGACTGGTCGCTGGCAATTTGCCAGTCACGGGGATCGTGTGTGCCGTGTCGCACGCTCGTTTTTGAGTCGTGCGCCAGGTGCAGCAATAATTTTTTTTTTGAAAAGAGTAAATTGAAGTCGCTCCACAGATACCTCGAGTGTATCGAAGAATATATTTTCGCAGCGGTCGGATTCGATTTGGAAATACACAAAGGTGGCGAGCGCGTGACGCGACACAAATGTTGCCTGGGAGAACGGGTCGAGAAAGCGGTTAAGATCGATCGGGAGAAGGAGAAGGAGAAGGAGCGGGATCGGGAGCAGCAGTGGCAAGCGAGCGACGCACGGTGGAAGAAGACACAAAGCGCGAGGGGAGAGAGTGAGAGTAGACCAGGCGATGCGAGGCGAGGCAGCGGAGGCGGAGGTGGCGGCGCTGTAGTCCGCAGTGCAGGCTTTGTGGCATTGATTTCTCGTTCCCCCGCATGACGTGTGCCCGGCCCGAACGTCAGCAGCAGCAGCAAGTGCAGCAGAAGCGGCAGCACGGGTGTTCCAGATCAGCTGCCTTGAGAGGCAGGAGCGGCGCGCGCGCAGTGGGCTCGCCTGCGTGTGGGCTGTGGACACGCGTCTTTCGATAATCCGCAACCGACCATTCCACTACGAACGACTCGATCTTTCGTCTCCTCGGTGAATGGGCGCTGGTCGCCGGCGTGCTAGGCCGGCATCTTGGCGCGGGACTCTTAGCGAACCCATCGATCAGGCAGCAGTGGCGGTGCCAGCGGCAGGGAGATCGGCGCGACGGCCGCCACAGCACCGTCGTTGTTGCGAGCACGAGCACGGGGTTGCTCAACGTCGAGTACGAGTGCGGCTGCCATCATGAACGCAGCGCACAGAAGCCAATTCGCGACGCTCTCTTTCCATTGATGAGAGAGAGCGCCGCCCGAATCCAGACTACTACGAGAGAGAATTAGGCCAAATACAATACGAAAATCATTTAGCTGCCGAGTCGTACTTAAGTACATAAGAACCTGCATACTACTCGTTCAACCGCCCGAACAGATCGCCCGTACCAACAGCCGCCATGGGGAAGGAAGCCAAGGATATCAGTGTCTTCATCGTGACGCTTCTTTTGCTCATCTTGCCCAGGGAAGATGCTGTTGCAGAAAGGTCAGATCCCATCCCATTCTCATCCAAATCTAATGATCATAATAATCCCCTTTCTAATGTGTGGAAATTGTGTGTACGCTTCCGATTAACGCTCGAATCGAACGTGCTCGCAATTTCAAATTATTAGTCCGAGTGTCAGTGATTGCATGCAATTTTTAAATTTTCAATATAATTAAAATATATATTTTTTATTTTTTATTTTTTTTTTGCAGTTCATCATCTCAGGATGATATTAATGTGTCTGCAATCCTGGATTCAATCCAGAAAGGTTACGATAAAAGGATAAGACCCAACTACGGAGGTAATGTCACTTTATTTATTTCTTTTTCTTTTTCTTTATTTATTTTTTTGTGTTATTAATTATTTATTAACTGAATAAAAGCAGCCAATCAGTTTCCTGATGATCCGAGAAAAGAAAAATTAAAATTTGAAATTTTTCTCTAGGGCGGACCTGGATGCAGTCACGTGGTTGTGAAATTGAGCTTGCGTTGTGTTTTTATTGAGTAGTAACAATTTTTCAGTCAAGGTTGGATCCTAGTTACGAGATTGCAGGCGTGGCTTTGCTGGCTGCAGATAAAATTCGCTCTCTCTCTCTCTCTTTCTATCTCTCCGCATTGAAGGTTGGACCCTGGGCTCTTATCTCGCGTGGAACCCGTGGTTTACTCCTCTCGAGATTTGCTTTCTTCTTCGTGGCTTCGATTCATGACCGGTTCAAAAGTGCCAGCACGTGAGGAAAAAACGTAATTAATTGCGCAAACGCACGAGATTACGGTAGAAAGGAGAAGAAGTCTCGCGAGGTTCGTCGCGCCAGCCGGTTTCTTTTGTGCTGAAATTTCGCCGGATTAATTGAATAAAAGACTCGATCGATTCTCGTCAAATATTGTTTATATCAATGCCGAGGAGGAGAGACTTTGTTCGTATTTGACTCGTTTCTCTGCAGTTGTGTACGGTTGCTATTAGGTAAAGAAGGTGGTTATCAATCATGCTTTGTCGAGTGCTTGCAATGTGCCACTTGGAGTGAAACGTAAATAGGTAACGCAAGAAGTGCACATTTGTCATTCCATTACGAGGTTTGGCGCCAAAGATGCAGATAATTTTGTGAGAAATACATTGTTTTGGATAAAAAAAAAAATTTTGTTTTTTTTTGTTTAAGTTATTTATGAGTCGTTTTGCCACCTGTTGTGGGGTTAACCAGGGAAAAAATGATCGTCCACTTTACTTAGATTGAAGGTTTATAGTTTTTATTGCAGTTGTCTAGAGTGTTGGGACCTCGTCCTCCATACGCTTATGCCAAGTGCCAGGTCGTTGCCGGTGCACCATGGCCCGTAAAGTCAATTTAACACTATTATCATCTCACTAAAGCTCTGTCCAACCGTTGGACAGAGCCTGTTGCCAACCATAGGTGCTTTCGATAAAGGATTAACACAATACGAGATGGCATTCTTATTGGGAAGACGTTTATACGGCAATATATTATTCTTGAGCCGCTACGGTTTTCACCCGAAAATAACACCGTGGTGTTGTATTTGAGTTTTCCAAAAAACTGGTGTTTTGGAAACATTTTGGAAAAATTCGAATACAACGCCACATCGTGGCTTTATATTTGGATATTTTGGACATTCTGCGTGTGCTAAGGTGAAGTTGCAATATTGTGGTGCGAGTTTTGACCCAGAAACCTGTATGTCGCTACAACGTAAGGTCGAAGCGCACATCACGCCATGTTTTCCAAAAAAGTACAGTTTATTGATTCGGTCGAAATATAACATTGTGGTGTTTTATTCGAATAAAACATCGATGTTGTATTCAAATAATGCGCACTGGCAGTTTTGTTTAGTGTACTCCTGGTGTCGTATTACTGTATCGTCTATTCTTAGTCTGGATAAAGGAACTCGTGTAGAAAGAAGTGTTTTGTGTTGCCGGCTGAATAATGTTGTGCAGACACCCCCGCACACACGTAACAATATCTTCAAGATGGGAATTTCGTGTCGAAAAATTACCCGCTAGTACGACGGAACTCGAAAGGTCGTGCTATTTTTATTGCCGTTTAGATTTAACTATACTGCAAGAATTATCGTGCCACGAGGGATTTTTACAAGCGATTTCAATTTTTCCTCATCTTCGGAAGGAAATTTGGAATTTCATCATCGAAGAAGACATTGAGTGCTTTTCAAAATGTCGGACGAGTGGAGCTGCTTCCTTTTTCCAGTCTCGGGCGAACTCCCGCGAGTAAACAGACCGAAGAACAACTAGTTGACTGGGTGCAAACACTCGGAGGATATCCGTTGCGTCTTATTCATTTGATAGGATTTTTTTGGTCTTGTGGGGATGAAAGTGGGTGCCCTTGCCCTGCACCACTTCGCTCCAGCAAGCTGCGAGTGAGCGCAGAACGATCGATGCGATGGTCGCTCGTGACGAGAGCAATGATTTCATTGGCCAGCTGGGTGGGCGCGCGATCTTTGTTCCCCGTGCTTGATTGGGAAGCCGAACATCTCGAGGGATGATGATCAACCTTTTATGGGGAACGATGCAAACTGTCTCTGCTCCCTGCTGGACTAAGCCGAAGTGCAGAAGGAATGGATTCGGCCCGGTGAAGTGCTGTGCTGTGCAGTGCAGTGTTGGATTTTTAAATGGGGGTTAAAAGGGCTTTGGAGTGTGCACTCGGATTAACGACTGCTGTGTTGGATTGGCACGTGCAAGGGGATTAAAGGTTTTCGTGTTGACCTTTTGAATATTTTTTTTTTTTTTTTTTTTTTTTTTTTTTTTTGTTTAAATTGGTTCGTGTTGAACTCGTTTAATGGAATATGGATTTGGCTTTTTTGAGGTTTTTAGACGAAGAAAAAAGAAATTGATTTTTCGCTCTCTTTCCTGAATATTTGTGTGTCCATAAAAGAGGCAATTTGGATTAAAGCGGACGCGATGGATGTTTTTTTTTTTGGGGTAATTTTGATTGATGAAGCAAAAAATGGATACATGATAAAGTGTTTGTTTTTTTACTCTTGTGTCCGATGTGGTCTTGGCATATTTTTTTATTTTTATTATTTTTATTTTTTTTATGGGTTTCACTTCACAGACCATCGAAAATGTTGGCTTTGCAGGTGAAAGGCTGCGTTGCGTATCAGCAGTTGGTCGTGGGAGTCATTATTTGGTCTCTGGAGTGGCATTTATCAAATAGTTTGGTTGTGAATGGCGCTGGATTTTGAGCGTGACGCTGGTTGCATCTAGTTATGCACAAAGTGTTTGACTGGAGGAAAGTTTAAATTCGATATTTTACGTTGACGAAGAGTGATGGCGAGATTTTTTCGTATTTATTTATTTATTTATTTCTTTTTATTTGGTTTGGAAACGTGTGAAAATGTCATTTATTGTGACTTGCACAAGTGGTGACGTTTAAAGTGGAAAAAAATCAAAAAATCAAAATTGGAAATTTTGCTCTGAGTATTGGATTTTAGCTCGATGCAAAATTGAAGCCAAAGTGAGACCTATTTATATTAAATATTAAAAAATGTGAAATTTTTTTTTTTTTAGGGATAAGACGAATTTTAGATTTTCGAGTTTTCGAATTCCTCGAGTCTTTCAAGATTTGAAAGATTCGAGGAATTTATTTTCTTCTTGTTTCAATTTGATTTGAAACATGTTGAGTTTGAAGCCAAATGAAATTAAACATGAAATATGACGACTATATAAGAAATGTAATGGGTGGAGGAATTTCCTCTCGAACGATTCCTTAACCCTTTTTTTCTCTATCTCCTGGGAACAGTCAAGAAGTGCCCCTTCACTCTCTAGTTCACTCATATTAGTAGGTACGAGGCGGTTCGTTTCACTTATTGGATTTTGCAAAGAGTTTGCTCCACCAAATTTATGATACAGTCCACTAACTTGTATGAATAATGGCAAACTTGCGAAGCAGGCAACTTTCTTTTCCGATGCAATCTCGCTTAGTCGTTTCTCATATAAAAAAAAAAAAATAGAAGAAAAAATTGGCCGGTTGCGAAGGTTTTTTTCCGTTTTATATCTGCCAATGTCATTTCGCTGCAATATGGTGACAGCAGCGACCAAACGCAAGAAAATCCGAGACAATAAAAGAAGAAAATCGAGATAAACGAAGGGAAATTCGAGTCGGTTAATAGGAATCGAGCGGGACGAGTTATAGTTTGGATTCATTCGACATTGAGATTGATATCCGGTGGCATTGTAGTGTAAAATGGATTTGCTTTCATCTCCTTTACTCGGGTAATGGCGTGAATGTAAGGGATTACAAGTGCCACTTGATATCGAGTTAGCGGGTGGTGATAAATTATTTCGTCTGATTGAAGTGCGGATTTGATTAGTGGCGTCAAATGCAATACTGATGACTTGCAAAGCTCTCAGCAAATTTAAAAAAAATGCAGTTTTTGATTATTTTTCACCGTTTATCTAAAATTAAAACTAGTTATCATTTTCAGAAAATATAAATCAATAAATTCAATTTAATTTGAAATTTTAAAAATTTAATTTGCATTTTTTTTTTTTTTTTTTTTGCCTTATGTATCGTTTGTTTATTCTTAACAGTTAAGCATATTTCAGTTATTTTATCAAATTTTGCATTCTACATTCTATGTTAACACAATGTTGTCGTAATTCCCATTGGTCGAGCCATTTCACAGGTGTGGTGACACACAAAAGTAAAACAAAATACCAGAATTGTTAGCAATCACAAGACATTTTAACTGATTTTTATTAGGGATCTTTGAACCTTGAATTTGAGGGATTCGAAAACTCGAATTTTTTTTCGTTTTTTCGAAATTTGAATATTTTCAATTCTGAGTCTGAATACTACACTGTTTTCAATATGCCATCTGGTGGAATCTTCCGAACTTTGTAATAATTAGACTGCCCTGCTCTCAAAATATTCAGCAATAATATACCGAGCGGGCCGAGTAATTGTCAAATAATTAGGTCCGCTCGAATCTTTTTGTCTGATAAGATTACGAGTACCCGTAGGGCACGTGTGATCTTACCTGACAAAAAAATGAGTGCTGACCTAAATCTGACAATTACTCAAGCGCAAGGTGTATTTTATGAGAGGTTTTACCGATAGAAAATCCATGAGAAACGACCATGAAGATTTCAAATGGGATCAAAATGCCATTTGTATTTTGGTTGTGAAAACCCACAACAGATGGTGCAATGGACCAGTGTGCATTATCGAAATGGTAAATGCAGCCACCAATCTGAAAGTAAATGGGGTTTGTTACGCGCTTTGGGATTGGTCGGACGAACAATGACCGTTTTGTTACGCCGTTCTCATTGGTCGTCAAAGCACCAGGGAACATTGTCGAAACTAGTGGTAAATTCTCAAGAAAAGTAATTTTTTTTTGATTCGTAATCTTTTTGCTCCAAATATGTAAGTTAAATAATTTGAATATGAAAGAAAATAATTTGTTAACATCAATCAGACGTAAAATTATAACCTATTATCTCTTTATCTTATCTTTTTTCCTTTTTTTTTTTTACTATTTTTATACGAAGGATTCGAAAGATTCGGGAGATTCGAGGGATTCGAGAAATGTTTAAGATTCGGATTTGGATTCGAAAAAATTTAGGATTTGTCACATCCCTAATTTTTATATTATAGACTCACGTTTTAGTAACATTTCAAAATGGCTGATTGTTGTTCAGATTTTTGTCAAATTTAAATATGGTAGTTTGCAATGAAAATGATCGTTATTATGCTTTTTAGCTTTTTACGATGGTTTTCATTGAAAATAAAATGAACTATTGTGTGTTGCATTTTAATTGTTAGTGCATCACAGTCGAATTATCATCACAGCACGAGGGATTTTTCGTACTGCATTATCTATTGTTGGAATCGGATTGTCTGGTTTTCCATTTTGATTGGCTCGTGCGTTCAGATGATCATCATAAACCAATCAAGTTGCTAGGTCGAGTGTGATACGCGGACAATTAAAAGCTCACTTGGCTTACACTGTACAAATAATCGAAAAAAAAAGAAGAACATGCAGGAAAGCCGCCATGGAAATGATTTTGAAATACTCGCAATGGCGGTCGCGCGTGCGGCAATTGATGCATGATGCATGAGGTCTTCTCTCCTTTGCAGATGCAATTCCCCGAAATGTTACCGTCTAGGACGCGAATGACACAGCCTCGCCTCAGCTGCACAGATGCGCTCAATCATACAACTTGTCCTCGACTCTTTTGATGACATGCAGGGGTTTCTCTCGGCAGCGCATCAAATGCAAGTTTGCAATGCAACCAACTGCTATCGATATTCGATAGCCGGCTGGTGAATTTCAAACGCTTCTTATTTTCAGCAACGAAAATGATGGACGTGGATGAAGCGACTAAACTTTCCATTTTAATTTATTTATTTATTTATTTATTTATTTGTTTGTTTGTTTGTTTGTTTACATTTGAGATCTATTTTTTTTTTGGTTTTTATGGCGAGTGACAGGAGCTGTGGCTGTTTCCGTGACGATGTATTCTGTCTTATCTTTGCAGGTGTTCCCGTAGACGTTGGAGTCACAATGTATATTATCAGCATCAGTTCACTATCTGAAGTACAAATGGTATTGATTCTTGCGTGCAGTGTGCACCTTCATTCCCTCATTAGATATCGTACATTTAGCTTGAATAAATAGTAGATAAAAGAGCACATATAGACAGCGTACATGTGAATCCTGATACGGAATACATTTAGAGAGATAGAGAGAGATGGAAACGGACAAAAAGAAAGAAAGAAAGAAAGAAAGATAGAATTGGAGCTTGAGGAATGCGTCACAGAAATGTTCGGTTCAATTTGGTTCTTTTTTCAGGTCACCCCGTAGACGTGGGCGTAACGATGTATGTTCTGAGTATCAGCTCTGTTTCAGAAGTGCAAATGGTATTAAAGCTGATTTTTATTTCTTCATTTGATTCGATATTTTTTTGTTTATATACCGTAAATGTTCTAGTTGTACGCGGGCCTCAGTGGACTACGGGGGAAAAAAGCTAAAATTTGTCAGTAGTGCGCGGGTCCCTATTATAATGCGAGGCGTTATAATAGAGACTCGCTTATGTTATTTAAATTGAAATTATTCTAATATTTAATTGATGTTATTTGAATATTTTTTTTGAGTGTTTTACCCGCACTTAAGAGTAAATCGAAAATACTCAAAAAGTATTTGCGAATATTGTCAGCTAAACTAATAAATATTAATAATTTATGGAAATATTGGAATAATTTCAAGATGGTAGCAATTTATAGGTTTTTTAAAATTAGTTTTAGTGCAAACACGACATAAATACCATTGTATATCACCGTTAATGCGCGGGTCTGTGAAGGGGCGCGAGGAAATCATATTTTGCTTATATTGCGCTCGTGTGCAACGAGAAGATTTACGGAAGTTTGTTATGTTTTCGAATTTGGAAACATTGGTTCGTATATTATTTTTCCACATGATTTAAATAATTCAACTTTTAATTTGCATATTTTAATAACATGCGATGGTTAATTGAGCATTAATCTGGCAGCTATGTCATACTAAAAATATTTTTAAATTTTATTTTTATTTTTTATTTTTTAAATTGATTTATTTTATTGCCATAAAATGGAGGAAAAAAGATGTTCAACTTTTGTTTATATTTTGGCTTTTGTGTGTGGTATGTGTGCTGGTATGTTTGATGTTCTTGTTGTTGTTTGTCGTTGTTAACATTTTGTTAATATATGTAATATAAAATAAATATAAAACATGCAGAACTGCGAATTCCTCCAGCTCTCTGGTAACGTATAGCCATAAACCTGGCTTCATTAACTCTGTAGGCTGTCTATAGCTTTGGATAACACACTTTATAGTCGCTTAAATATCTTAGAAAAATTAGTGAATGTTCAGAAGTTGAATTGATTCGAGAAACGATAAAATGGCGTTCAGGTTAAGCATTCATTAAACGGATTAGTTAATGTTTCCTGAGCCGTACATTGAGCAAATTGAAAGATTTATTGGGTTTTTATTAATAGCGAACTTCTGGACTTTTCGTAAGCCGTTTAATTAAATTAGAATTCAGTTTGGCTTATTGCATGATTTAAATATTTAGATTTTTAGAATAAATTTGTATCATTTTTGCACGGTTTATTACATTGAGCTGGGAAATTTAAATGTAGTTATAAATTTTTTTAGGTTTTTTTAATATTTGGTTTAGTTTTTTAAATAAATTTTTTTTAATTTTTAATTTTTTTTTTTTTTTTTTAGGATTTCACAATGGATTTTTATTTTCGCCAGTATTGGCACGACAACCGCTTACAATTCACTGCACGACCGGGCATCGAAAGTCTTTCAGTAGGCGCTGAAATGATTGACAAAATTTGGGTCCCGGATACTTTTTTTGCGAACGAAAAAAGTGCTTACTTCCATAAAGCTACCACTATGAATTCTTTCTTGCGGTTTTCGGCGACTGGAGATGTGCTACGCAGTCTGCGGTAAGTCCAACTACCCCTTGAGTTCTTTAACGCTGCTTTCCTGCTATGGCTAAAATTTAAAAATTACCGTTCAAGGCATAAGGCTATACGGATTTAGGGACAATCACTTTCATGAATAGGAAAAGCTTTTTCCTATTTTTTTTTTTTTTTTTTTTTGCTAACAATTTGGGAGTTTGTTTATGTGATTCTAAACTTTATTTCAGGTGAAATTGGTAAACATTGGTTACTTATTTTATTAATTATTCCACATTGAAATTTTTTGCCTTTTGAAACTTCAGCATAATAATTATGCTGGCATCACTGCATTTGTAAAAGCGCTTTATCTAACAGATTTAGCTAACAGCTTCAATCGTTCACCAGCAGAGGTCATGGAAATAGTTTTGAATACCGAATTTAGCATTTTTATAAAATTAGTAGCAAACTGCTTAAAAACCAAAATAGCACTTTCACCAATGTGCCTGAAAACTGTCTCTAGATTCGTAAGGCCTTATACCAAAACGGCATGTTTTTACCCTTATGTCTCAAAGGGTTAAATAGAAAATCGTAAAAATTAAATAGAAAATCGTGAAAATTAAATAGAAAATTGTGAAAATTAAATAGAAAATCGTGAAAATTAAAGAGAAAATCGTGAAAATTAAATAGAAAATCGTGAAAATTAAACAGAAAATCGTGAAATTAAATAGAAAATCGTGAAAATTAAAGAGAAAAATCGTGAAAGTTAAATAGAAAATCGTGAAAACTAAATTACAAATTGTAAACATGAAATAGAATATGAAAATAAAATAGAATGTTGTGAAAATTAAATAGAATGTTGTGAAAATTAAATAGAATATTGTAAAAATTAAATAGAAAACCGTGAAAATTTCGTTTAACTTTTTAAAACTGATAGAAAATGGATCTTAATTTTATCATTAACTCGATCTACAATTGTATCCAACTGTCGAAAAAAAAGTCGATATTTGTTGGAAAGCAATTTCTCACGCGGTTAGTGTAGAGTATTTCCGGAAGTGGAAATCTCGTATTTCTTCACGCGGGGGGAAAAAAGGTAATAAAAAGAAAAAAAGGTTGGGTGTGAAAAAAAAAAAAAAAAAAAAAAAAAAAAAAAAAAAAAAAAAGTCCTGAATCGGAAATTTGACACTATCGTTTTATTTCCAGTGAATTTAAGATGGTGTAAGTTTCTTTATGGATGCTGCCATTTATAATGTGACACTAGGCCAAAAAAAGGCGCCGTGGTTAATATTTGATCAAGTTTCTCACGACCAGTGGAAAAAGCCGAGTTAAATCGTAATACCTTTCAGTATCGTCAAGAATTTCGGCTTGGATGTGCCAGATCGATCGATTAAAGTCCGTTTCGCAAAACCTTTTGTTTCGAAAAAAAATGATTAAGCGAGTGGTCAAATAAATAAATTAATTAATTAATTTTTTGGGGGGAATTTTGCTTTTTGATTGGGGGAAAAGTAATGGAAATTAAGATGGAATTGTTGCGGCACTTAGCATGCAGGCAAACCAACTAGTGAATGTAATTAGCTGTTATGACAAGAGCAAAAGACACTGCGGGAATCCTGAAATACTCGTTTAAAGTTTTGTCTTACCGAGGCCACAATTAAATTATTTCTTAGTGTGTAGTTTTGCATATTACACACGTTTCAGAATTTTTGCAGCGATGCGCACAATTTCTTGAAGGTGTTTAAAGGTCATCGCTTGCGGTTCGTTTTAAGAGATGGCGGAACTTAAAGCTAAACGGAGTTCGACGCGCAAAATATTGCAGGGTTTTGTCTTGGTGAAGCACAAAGGTCGACTCGATGCGCCAGTCAGATTACGAGTTTATGTATATGCAAAAAGTGTCAACACGGGTAAAGTTGTGACACAACATGAACGGAGAAGTGCCGACTTGACAAAACCGGAAATAAAGTGCTTAAGTTTTAAAAATCGAAGGAAATGTCGATTTTTATGTACAGTCCTGGCTAAAAAAAAATTTCTCGCTTCTAGTATGCTTCTAGTGTACATTAGAACAGAGGTTCTCAAACTCAACATTAGAAAACATTCTCAATTCAGTATGACGACAATTTGCAGTAATTCAACATTTGCTGGTTCGATGTATGTCGAATTACAGAGACTATACTGTCATTTCGAACATAATTCGATAGATCGATTGCGTGTTTGAAATTGAAATGGCTATTATAATAATTTTTATTTTTTATTTTGTTCGGGTTTATTGTGAAATTCAATTTTTTTTGTTGTTTGTTTTGGTAATACGGGGCTTTGGAAATGATGGAATTGCAAAATGGGTTTTTTTGTTTTATGCGGAAAACGAAGCGAGAATTAAATATTTATGACGCACCTGCATGGCAGGAAATTTTATTCATATTGGTCGATTACACAAATGTCATGTCTCGTTTTATTTGCTGCACTGCATTGCTCGTTAATAGTTTAGTGCGGGGTAAATTTAGTTAGGTTTAATTTTTAAATTTCAAAAAACTATTTTATTAACAATTGCATGGCGAAGTTTGAACTTTGAAAGACATTTATATAGTTTTATATTTTGATATTAAATTAGTTGAACTGTTTATAAAAAATTCGTGATAAAACTTATATCGGTTTACCAAGAACAGGGAAAACACTAACAAAAGGTGGAATGTACAAACATTCCAGCATCAATTCATTTAAGAATGTAATTTAGTTTGAATAGATGGTGGAGTATTCGATTGGCAAACTTTTGTGTCATATAAATTATTCCACTTGACATATTAGGAATAAAAAGTGTTTTGTATTGGATTTAAGTCGTGCGCAGATTGAAACTTTTCAATTGTGTATTCGTACGGGCCAATAGTCAGCGGAAGTTTGGCAAAAGTTTTTGTAATCAGATTTCACGGGTGGAAAAAATTGGATTAAATTTGTTGCTGCAACTTGCCTAACGTCGTTCAATTGTTGTAAAAATTGTATTTAGTTAAGATGATTAAAAGTGGAAATTTGTATTTTTTTATTTTAACTGAATGATAAATATTTAACGTTTATTACTAATTTTTTTTTTTATTGTTTTATTTTTCTTTTATTGATGGAGAATAAACAAATTGAAGTTTCTACTGGATGTGATTGCTAATTTAGAATTTTGCAATTCAAGAGAAAATCACATTGAATTTACATTGAAAATTAACGTTTTTTATTAGAAAATGTAAGCAATTTATATTTATTGTAAAAAAAAAAATACTAGTTACATCAACTTTACTTGGATGAAAGCGTTGGAAAATCAATATTTTCTGTACTTTATATTTTACTGAGGATTCGTTTAATACTAACTGAAACCAGTTTACTTATTATTCAGTTTGCGGACATCACTTTTTCTTCATAAATGCTCATCCTTACGACGTTATTGCATCATAAGCATAAGGAAAATGCGTTTTTGTAACATTACACAGTTTGCTGCAGACACTTTTCCCTTATAAAGCTTCCGTTATGGCTACAATTTAGTATAAAACTAATAAGTTTACCATAGTTTACGCTATAACTGAAAATAGCGTAGCCAATCCAGTAATTTTCCACGTCACCGTGACGTCACTGACCAAAAATTGCAATTTGAAATGACCTCGTTTGCCGCCATTTTGAATTCTGTGCTTCATTCGCAAGCGGAGCACATTTCACTGTTTATCTCATTGTTTTCCTTTGGAAATCTGTATGTATTTACAATATTAAGTTGTGGCATTGTTTTGAATTAGTTAAAACAGAAATTGTATCTACTTCACCATGGTTAAAAGAAACAGTTTCTAGTTTCGGAAATCACGTGACTTTATACGGTAAGTCGACTTTTATAACTATAACATAAAAGTTCAACCGCAACCTGAATTTTTACATGTTTACGTTACACTAAATATAGTGTAAAAAAAATGCCGTAATTATACTGGAAAAGTACCTGCCGCAAACTTTGTTTTTTCACATAAAATAATTAAATAAGACATTCAATCAGATGTCATTTCCTTATCTTTTATCAAACTGGCTGCCAACAATTGTTTGCTCGCCTCCAAACTTTACCCAAACAATTAGTCGTATTCTAACAATAGATCAAATTACAGAATCGTTTTGCGCGTTTTGGTGGCAATTTTGTGCACTACGTGGTAGGCAACGAGTAAACGGCGTATTACAATGCCTATTAGTTGCGCCGCTTTTGGATGTCACAAAATTTATTTACCAGTATCTGTTTATTTATTAAACGCTCGAATCAAAAACTGCATTTAAAATACACTAGCGCAACATGTTTGTTGCCTACCACGGTCTGTGTATGCGCGAAAAGACCCGGATGAAAACAACAACGGTAATTTGGTTTACAGAATTGCAGAAACCCAATGGCAGTTTGATTAATTCAGCGCGATAAACCAATCCCCTACTATCGTTACTTATTTGGATGCCGATTATCGAAGCTTCAAAGCATCTATCATTGGGAATTGTCCTGTGAATAGAGCCCATCTGAGATTCGTTCTGACTGTAACGCGCTGTGTAAGAATATAACATAAGGTTGTAAGTGGGACTTGCCGCAACCTAGCTTGTAGTCTTATAATGTCATAACACCAACAATCCCTATGGGTAGAATTGAGTCTATTTTTATTTTATTAATTTGAAAGAAAAAATGGTGTTTAGGGAGAAGGCTAATGATTGTGCTTGCTATGCTTCGTAAACGACATCTTTGCTATTATCTCGGTAGAGTTGTGATGCGCTCTGCCTTAATCATCGATTGTTGCTAGGCAACGTGCAAGGCAGCTGCGTAGGCGTGATGTGTCTGCATGAATATATCTTCAGTGGGTTATACCGGGTGGCGTTCGTCAGGGGCTTTGCAATTTTCAAGAATATTGCGACTTTTGTTTACTTTTACGCGCACAAGCGTGTGACGGGCACGGGGCTGGGTGCGTGTACCCAGGTCGAAAAATCGACTTTGAAAATCGTCCATCCGTGGCACAATAAGAAAATAAAAGTTGTGAAGGCAATTTTCACAGGTAATTTTGCACGCGTTAAACTCACTGCGACTCGGGTCGCTTAAAAAAGAAAAATATGGTTATTACTCGTTTAAAATTCACTTGAACGAATTAGAAAATGGCGCTTGCCACGTCCCTGCTTGTGTCTGGAGACATTACTCGAGTGTCGCATGCGCAAACGCGACGCCATTTACGTCGCTTTCACGAGCTCGTTTAGAAAAAGAAGAATTATCTGTGCGGGTGTGAGAAACTGGGTGTGTGGATCGGGTTCGGTTCCTCTCTTAGATCTTAATATAAGAAGTTGATGTCAAGTCCTGCTGTGATGACGCCACACATTCCTTTTTATCCCTTAGCTTTCTTTTTTTTTTTTTTTCTTTTTTTTTTTTGACTTGGTTCTTTTGGAGACACGAAAAATTGAGTTTTAGGTGAACCCAGACGGTTCAAAAATATATTCTGCAACATTTAATATATTGCAAAATGTATCACTTTTCGCAGATTTTTATTATATTATTTATGCATTAAGTAATCCATGTATTACGACAACGCATTCATGTTTCACAAATATTAATATTGTCGAATGCATTTTCGTAATACGTTTTGCGAAATGTAGTATCATTTATAAACTAATAGCACGCACAAATGTATTGCAATAAGTGTTTTGTCAAACATATTGCATTTCAAAATACATTGGAATATAATTGCAATGTATTTTGGAACCATCCGGAAAGGTTCGCATTTTTTTTATGAGTTTGCGCATTAAAAAGCTGAATTTTTTATTTATTTAAATGAGTTTAGTCTGTAAAAAAACGACTGGGTTTAATTAAATTTGCAGTTTAAAGTGAAACTTGCATTTTTTTCTGGTGTCAATGCAATAAATGAACTCGGAAATTCGACAATTTAATTAACATAGAGTTTGACTTTGTAAAAAAAATATAGAATTTGCCAAGAGCAAGGGTTTCAACTTAATATTTAAATGTACGCATGCGCGGATCTCGCGCTTATATTATTTTCAACTTCAAACTTCTCTCTCTTTTCATATTTTCTAAATTTTTCACCTTTACCCCCTTCTCTATTCTTAATTATGCACCATGTAGCGTGACCCTTTGATCATGTGATTAGAGCTTTTGACTAGCTCTTCCTAGCTTTTTTTGCAGCATTAGTTGCCGGGATCTCATCCCATTCACATCATCTTCCGGTGGCTAGTCACTGCTCTGCGTCTACGGCCTGCTAACCTAAACAGGTACTGGGCGGACGCACATTTCAGGCAATGGTCGCTACCACACCTATCCACTGGCCGCTCCTCTTAAGACCTTACACGTCAATTCATCGTGACAAATTTTAATGCCAAATCGCAAAATTAAATTTTTTTTAAAATAAAATAAAAAATATTTTTAAATTAAATTACTGTTTGAAAAATTAAATTACAAAAGGTCATTTAATTTTAAATTTTGGCTTTGCATTTGCAACTAAATTGAATTAGGAATCAATGCCGGTACTCTGTTGTTTGAATTCCGTACTGAATAAGCAATGAACTGTGAGTGACAGCTCCAAGGGTCTATTTACAGTGTAACGAAATTGTTGAACAGTCAGTCTCCTATTACCGCTACCATGACAAGAATGGACGGAAGCTCTACAAAGCCTATCATCGTTTTATCTTGTCACATTGTGCAAGAATAACCAACAGACGATATTTATTTTTCATTAAAAATGTTGAATTTTTAAATAAAAATATTATTATTCTGCCGACATAATGAGTTCATCTACAGCTGTCAATTACGGTTTTGTGTCAAGCGTTTTGATTTGATTAATCTGGATAAAGGATGGGTTGAGTTTCCGCCTCCAACATTGAACCCACCACACCCCTATAATTTTTTTTATTTTTCATTTTTTTTTTTTATTTCGACGGTGTCGCTCCTCGTTTATTTTAATGTGATCCAGATTCGAGTTTCATGCTTAAGAATTAAGAAAAAAAAATATTACAAAAGAAAAAGGAATGGCGAGTAATTGCGTTTTGCATTATACGCATCTGTAATCAGAATCCGTTGCCATGGCAACTCGTAAGACGTTGGAATATGCGTAGTTTTGCTCGTCGTTAATGAAGCGCAGGCATTTCTTTTGATGCTTTGCCATGGTTACATGCTGGAAAATAGGAATTTTTAGTTGTCGATAACCGATGGGTGAAATTATTGCATTTTGGATTCGAATTGGAGTTAATTTGGTTGGTTGGTGATACGGGGAGTTATTTGAACAGAATTTTCTCACAACGCGCCGTGGAATTGTGGTTAAGTTGACGGAATTTGATTGTCGATTTAGATAAGCAATAAATTGTATTGCATGAGCATTTGGACAATGCCAAACAATTTATTGGGACCGAAATGACACGTATTGAGGTCATGTCTGCTGGTGAAATTAAGGTTGCACACTATTGGCATGGAATTGATTTCCAATGAAGCAAGTCGATCAAATCCGCAGCAATGTTTTAGCAATCAAGAGAAGCACAAGAATAATGAGTGTGGTGGCTTTGCTGCGTTACAGTCGCAAACTAATAAATCTGAAATTGGATTTGCTTCAAATTTTCAGTTGCAATTTTTCAAAAATTAAAAAAAAATAAAAAATAATAATAATTGGGATATGTTGTCAGGGACTTGAATTTCAGCCAATTCTAAAGTGTTTGATCCCAGTTTACGGATCTAGATCTGTGTGCCCAATAACTCCATTCGCCAATCAAGTTCCCACAACTCGATTCGCCGATCGGATCAGGATTGGCAACATACTGCGCAGGCACAAGTCTGTATCTACCTATTGTAAGAGCACAATGAAACAAAAATGACAGCAAAGAAAACAAAGAACATGCAAATTTTTGGTCTGATGACCAAACATTTACATTTAGATAACAATGTCTGCAATATTTATTGGTTCAATGGTTGTGTTGATATTTGGTGTGAACACAACAGAACTAAGGTGAATATTTGAACTCTGTTTAGTTGGATCTGACTGGGGTATGTACAAAACAGGATTCAACGAAGACACTTTCAAGAGCAACTACGCCACAGACAATAACTAACGGTCCATCTGCAGGATATGACGTAAGCAAACGTCTGAAAAACCTGGATTTCCTATTGGGTAACTCTAACTCTAAAATCCGCCAAAATATCACATTTGAGATAACCACTGAGAATTAAAAGCAACATTCAAAAATGAAACAAAACCATAAAAGTTTGATTTGCAAATTTTACTGACAAAAAATGGCGTCGATTTCTTCAGGGGTGACCACGCGGAGGTAGAGAGTTGGATTTTATACTCCATGATCTAATGGGGGCCAGTGTGCAACCAGAGAATTTATGGTAATTATTCACATAAGAAACTCCACTACGAAGACGGGCTTTTTTGACATTGGGTATCCATTAGTGCCCCACTGGTCGCTTCCTTTGAACTTTACACATTCAACTCATTAATTTAAACTCCATTTGACATTGCTATGGATTTTATGTATTTTGTCCGTGATGTCTTTTCACTCGTAGCGTTGTACACGAGGACCTGGAAAAACTTGGTTTCCGACGACCACGAATGAAGAAAACTATTAATTGGTTATTCCACGAATCTGCAGCTTGCACACTCAACCTGCGCAGACATTTTGTCAACTTTTAATCGTGACAATGTTTATCATAAGAATGAATAGCAATAACAATGGAGAGACGATTTGTTTGTTTATTTTACTTGAGGAGACGTGGAATTGTTTATTTATTTTACTTGAAGTGACGTGGAATTGTGAGCAGATGTTATTTTGTTTGTTAACATTTGAATGGGTTTTGGAGAAAGGAATAAAATGTGTCAATTAAAGTCCGCTTTACTTAAAATTGAGTATAAATAATGTTGATGTGACATGAGGTCGGGCTCACTGCAGCTTTGTATTCGGAAAACAGCAGTTTTAATGGATTGAATAATCATTTGTCAAAATGAATTTTTTTCCTCCAATTTGTACAAAATGGTTAAATTTTTTTCCTTCATTTTCTCGCTTTTGTTTTGTCATTTATATGAGATGTTTTAATAGTTCTAAGGGTCACCACTTGGGTGACTATTTTGTATCTCTCCCTTTTAGAGAGGGAGACTAGAGTTTAAGATATTAACCAATCAGTGTAAAAGGATTAACTAAAATCTCTATTGTTTACCACGTTTTTAAGATACCATATTTCTTCAATTAAAGGTCGCGGCTTATATTTGCAAATGCAGTTTTTTGCCACGACTTAAAATCGAGGGCGACTTCTATTCGTGGGTGACTTTAATTGAGAACGTCGTAATCCACATAACATTACGTCGGGTAAACGTTCCCATTTATGTCGTGGCGATATTTTGTTTGATTGTCGTCACGACGTAATGTTAGTTGTTACGTCCTAATTACGTCCTCTAACATTAGAAAGTCTACTTTAGGCAGAAACCCTACAAGTTCAACTGCAAAATACAAATACAAATCGCCCTCGAATATTAGCCGCGGCTCGTATTCGAGAGCGACTTGTATTCCAAGTGTTGATATTTTGCTGCGACTTGTAATCGAGGGCGACTTTAAATCGAAGAAATACGGTATGAATAAAAAATCAGTTTTGTAACAGATTCCTCTACAGTGTGGTAGTGTCCACTTTTCTTGCTAAATCCATGCCAGCAGTCAGTGAAAGTTTAGTTTAAGTGCTAATTTCACATTAGGAGTTGCAGTAGCAACAGGGTATTACTGTTTAAGGGATGAAATACACGAAGAAAAATGCTCAGACTTGGATCATCAATCAACGCGTGTTGTGACACAAGTACAAACGTTGGGAGTTAAGGCGCCGTCGATTAATTAGGAATGGAATGACAACTTTATCTCTCGGGTAAAGCGGTCGGTATTGATGACTATTATAGAGAACCGAGGAATTAGCCAGTTTCATCACCTGAAACGGCTGAAGAAGCTTTATCGATTTCTTGCAAAGGGATTTCGAATTTGACTGATAGTTAAATTTAAGCTCCAGTCTGATGGATTGGAAATTTTCTTCCATTATTTTTTTCCAAAGCAATATTGATTTTTTTTTCTTTCTTTTATTACCTTTTCTTGCCACGGGTTGAAAACTTCTTGGAGTGAAGGTTTTATTGGCTTTGTTCGAACATTGTGTGAAAAAGATTCGAAGATTGGGAGAAATTTTAAATTCTTTAGTTGTTTTCATTTTTTTTTATTGCAAGACTGTTTTATTGCAGTATAAATAAGTCACGGTTTAATGGTTTTTATTTATTTTTATATATTTTTTGTGGTGTTCTTAACTTCTTATAGTGCACGATGAATTATTGATTGCTGTCGTTGTTATTTTGGAATGATATAAAGTGAGATTGGACATCGGAAGGGAGATTTGTGGTGTGGTCTCTTGGTTTTGTGTGTGAGTGGATTTCAATTGTCTCGAGAAAACGGTTCTGGAATTTCAATTTTAAATTTCCAGTTGAGGTTACAGGTGTGGTTGGTCTATATAACGTTAAACCAGGTATTTCGGTTTTCTTTCTCATGTTGGAGAATATAGGGGCTTCGAGTTACGTTATGGGCTCCTATTGCAGATATTTAAAAGGTGGAACTGCCTTGGTAATTCGAGTCTGGCATGAATGATGATTTTAGTGGTTTTTGAAGTTTATTGATTGGTTTGGTTTAAAACTCCAAATCACGTGTTTTATCGTGAATTTTTATTGTCAACAACCACTCAGCTCGATTGGTTCGTTTTTTCTTAGTTTTTCTTTTTTTTTTTGGTTAATTTTAATATCTGATTTAAGTGTCTTTTGAAAGAAAAAAAAATGCCAACTGGTATTTTTAAATTCTTTTTTTTCGGTATTTTAGGAATGATTTTTTATTGGTTAGAACGAAGTACAAATTGTAACTTATGGTAAAAGTGCATCAGCAAAACATATCACTTTTTGCAGATTTTTATTATATTATTTATGCATTAAATAATATATTTTGTAATACATTTTATAAAACGCATTCAGATTTCTCAAATATTAATATTGTGGAATGCATTTTGTATTATCATTTACAAAATATAGTATCATTTGCAAACCAATAGCATGCAAAAATGTATTACCACGGCTTTTACTCGAGGAAATAGCGTAAATTTTCAAAATTAATTTGGAGAATTATTTGGAAGACAAGTCATGTTACATGCGGTACAATCACTTGGAACTGGATCCTCAATAATGCAGTGTGTGTGATTATTGGAACAATCACTTCAGCGCCTTCAGTGGCTTTTTATTGAAACCCTTTATTGTTGGACCGCTCCAGCTTTGGTTGTTTAAAACGATTTCTTTCCTCGGTTTGAAAAATAAAAATTGAAAAACAAAAGAAACTTCCATTTTCTTTATGGATATTGTCTGAGTTCCACTGTAAATTCTTTCTTTTGTGCAAGTGCAAACTACATTTTCTGGTAGAGTGAATTTGCACCTGTGCGACGAAAACGAAATTCACAAACAAATTCACTTCACTTGGCCAAGGGAAATAAATTGAACATAAATCTTCATTACTTTTAAGTAATGTGACACATATTTACAGTGAATTATTAATTTCAAGAATAAAAATAAAAAAAAAATAAAAAATTTGCATTTAAAAAAACGGACATTTTCTTGTTGAGTGAGTTCAACCAATGGGAATTTATCGCTTCTTTTGTTACGGGAAGGCGGAAGGGACATAATTATTTTTGAGGGAATTTTAAATTAATTTTTCAATACTCAAGGCACAGAGGCGTCGATGAACTCTGTACATGCACTTGCGACATTAGCTCTAATTAGCAGCCTGCTTCGCTTTGAATCCATTGGTTACGAAAGTTGTTGAAATTCAATTATCCCTGACGATAATTTAACTCAACCATAAACGAATTACTTGTGTCAAAAAATAAAACAAAGCGAACCGCAACTATTTATTTCTGATGCCGTCAGGATTAAGGGAAATTCGGATTTTTATTTTTATTATTTAGTTTATCTCAAAAAATTATGGAAGTGAAGATTAATATATTTTTTTGGGGGTAATTTTTCTATTTAAGGAAAGCAAAGAACTAATTTAATTTGGAAAAATTTAAATTTTAATAAGAGGAAAGCATTTTGTGCTTTCTTTAATGTGTTCAGTCGAGTAAAAAAGAAGAGCAAATTAACATGTTTTAATTTATACTGTTGGGAAAGCTTTGTGTTTGTTGTTTATAAAGGAAGTTTGGAGTTTGGATAAGTATTAAAAAAATAAATAAATAATTTTAATAGCAAACAAAATGTAAATTAGATTTGGAAGGTTTTATTTTCAGTAGGTGCATTCAATAAAATATTACCAATACTTGTTAACAGAAAATGACTTTCTTGAATGTAACGTTTACTACAAGATAGCAAAACATGAGATTTTCGTGTCAAAAAAACGTCTGTTAAAAAATTCGGTTAAAAAAATTCATTGCAATAGTGAAATGCAATTTTGTAATACATTTTTGCGTACTATTGGTTTTTAAATGATAATACATGTTGTAAAACGTATTATATTGTACAGATCAAATTACAGAATCGTTTTGCGTGCTCTGATGGCAATTTTGTGCACTGCGTGGTAGGCAACGAGTAAACAGCGTATTACAATGCCTACTAGTTGTGCTGCTTTTGGATGTCACAATTTGTTTACCGGTATCTGTTTATTTATTAAACGATCGAATCAAAAACTGCATTCAAAATACACTAGCGCAACGTGTTTGTTGCCTACCACGGTCTGTGCACGCGCGAAAAGACCCGGATAAAAACAACAACAGTAATTTGGTCTATGCACAAATAACGTACTTAAAGTCTGAGAAATGCTGAATATTTTTGTAATGCATCAATTAATTTTCAATGTATTTTTTAACCTTGTGGGGAGCTGGTAACAAATTTAGTACTGGAAAATCTGGATAGGTTGGTTCTGTGCTCTGATTTGCTGAAGGCAGTTACATGTGTCACACCGTTGCATTGTGGGTTTTCCTCAGTTACAATAAATAAACTGTTACAGTCTAAAAGTATTTGTTTTTGGTCTAAAATATTCGTTTTTGGTCTAAAATATTCGTTTTTGGTCTAAAATATTTGTTTTTGGTCTAAAATATTCGTTTTTGGTCTAAAAAAATTTGTTTTTGGTCTAAAAATATTCGTTTTTGGTCTAAAATATTTGTTTTTGGTCTAAAATATTCGTTTTGGTCTAAAATACACGTTTTTTGGTCTAAAATATACGTTTTTGGTCTTCAGGATTTATTTTTGGGCTAAATCATTCAATTCCAGACTAAAAATTTGTTACGGAAAGGCCTCCCAGAATGCAAAGCTGTTTGCATGTGGCACCACCGATGTCATAACGGTCTGAACACATGAAAACGTGTCCATGTTATTCTTGGTTCATGCTTTTATCCTGCTCACATCAAGGTTTTGGATTTCATCAGGTGTTGCGGATGTAGACACATTATTGGTGTGAACATTGATCACGGTTCACTGATCAAGGTCCGAGTGCCCGACAACTCCATTTGCCAATCGAGTTCACACAACAGAATCCAGGTGATTGTTTGGACTTTGTTCAGTTGGATCTGGATCCAGTCAATCTAGATCTAGTGGTGTGGTGAACATGGCATCAGTGGGTCAACTTCCAATTTAACAATAACGTTATGCAGAAAAGCCAACGCTCTTTTAAAGTTTATAGATACTTATATTGGACAAGCCATAAATAACATCATTTATTTGTTATTCATACAATTAATATTTTGCGTCATAACTTCGCTGACGTTAGGCCGACGTTAGGCTGAAACACTGCACGCGAGGAAAACATGATAAATTATTTAAAGAATTTTAATTTTTCAAATGGAGGATGTTTTCTCTTTACTAGAAACCCGTTGAAAGAATCCGATTAATATTCTCGCATTACCATGTTTTCACGTTTTAATGAATGAAAAAATAAGCTCTTGAATTGCGATCGTCAATTTTGATGCACTCAATACAGATTAGTGAATGTAATGTTTAATTTATAACACAACCATTTAAATCCCCTCCATTTTATGTCATCCTCGTCAACATAAGTATTAAATATTACCAACCCAATGGTGATATTATGGAATTTGAATTCACATCTTAAATTATCGCTCATAAATATCAGAAATTTGCATTCAAAAAAATTTTTTTTTTTATGGATGGGGTCGCGGAACAACGAAAAAAGATGATGAAATATTAGAATGAAGGAAATGAAGAGATTTTTGGTTGAGAATTGTGTCCTCGAAAGCTGAACCAAGGGGTGGGTCAAAGAACTCGTAGTTTGGAGTTCAACGGCACCATTTTTAGAGTGATATAATGCTACTCTTTACTGTGTCGTCTCTTTTGCGAGTCCTTCTTTTCATTCCACTCTTTTGTGTCGGGAAAACAGTTTTTATCTTTTACTGTTATACATTTTTTTTTTTTTTTTTTTTTACTTTATTTTATCTAAGTTTGAGTATAAAAGACAACTGTTTCCTCTATCTTTTGTGCAACCGTTATTGGAATAATAAATCGGGTCTTTTGTTCTGGTTTTAGGTTAACAGTCACCGCAGCATGTCCCATGAACCTCCAGTATTTCCCCATGGACCGTCAACTATGCACCATCGAAATTGAAAGCTGTAAGTACTTTTCGATACTTTTTTGTCGAGTGGCGAATAAATAACTACTGAGAATTTAAAAAAAATTTTTTTTTTTTTTTTTTTTTTTTTGGTTTAATGTATGTTGATATGAATTTTTTTTTTTTTTTTTTTCTTTTTGTTTGAATAAATTGGTTTTTGTCAGTACAAGGAGAAATATGAAAGAAATGCTGTGAGACATTGAAATTTAATCATTTTTTTCATTTTTTTTTTTTTTTCTTTTCTTTTCAATTTGTTTGTAAAGAAATGCGTTGCGAGTTGTAATCAGTTTTCGGAAAAGTTGAGCAAAGCTTTAAAGATGTGAGGAAAAAGGGTTGAATTAATGCAGAAGGGTTTAAATCATGTAAGTTTGGATCCCAAGTGGGACGCACCGCAGTGAAAGTGCAAATCCGCTTAAGTGTGTTGACGTGATTGTAAACAAAACAGATTTATTAAAATGTTCGGTGGCAAAATAGTTGTTAAAAAATGCAAAATGGGTCACGCGGACACGGTTTTTCCGATACTGTAAAGCTTCGAATTGTGGTCTGGTCAGCGCATGGCTTGTGCCGACTAAAGCGTCCGCGGTCACCTGCAATTTATGCACTAAATGCTGAGTTTAATTAAGTGCGGGGGCCGTACAAAATAGCTATTTATATACAAAAATCTTTGCTTTAGATACAAAAATCTTTGCTTTAGATATAGAAATCCTTGTTTTAGATACAAAAATTCTTGTTTTAGATACAAAATTTCTTGTTTTAGATACAAAAATGTCTATTTAAGGTACTAAATCGCCTGTTTTAGGTCTAAAAATACCTGTTTTGTGTACTAAAATGCCTGTTTTGTGTACTAAAATGCCTGTTTTACGTACTAAAACACCTATTTTATGTGTTAAAACGACTATTTTATGTACTAAAACGCCTATTTTAAGTATGAAATGCCTATTTTAGATACTGAAATGCTTATTTTAGGTACTGAAACGCTTATTTTAGGTACTGAAATGCCTATTTTAAATATGAAATGCTTATTTTGGATACTGAAATGCTTATTTTAGGTACTGAAATGCCTATTTTAAATATAAAATGCCTATTTTGGATACTGAAATGCTTATTTTAGGTACTGAAACGCTTTTTTTAGGTACTGAAATGCTTATTTACGTACAAAAATACAAAATGTAAAAAAAATCGCCTGGCTCAAATAATCACCTTGGTCTAAATAAACGCCTGGGTGGGGTCAGGTCTCAAAACAGATTAAATGCCTTGGTGTTTATTCGGAGCTTTACGGTAAATAAAAAACTGAATTTTTTTTTTTGTGGAAAACATGACGTCGTTTGTTACTAGCAAGCGGTAATGTACAAAACACCAACACTGCATTTTGCAATGCACAAAACACCAAAACTGCAATTTGCAATGCACAAAACACCAAAACTGCAATTTGCAATGCACAAAACACCAAAACTGCAATTAACAATGCACAAAACACGAAAACTGCAATTTGCAATGCACAAAACACCAAAATTGCAATTTGCAATGCACAAAACACCAAAACTGCAATTTGCAATTTTTGTTCAGAAACGTGAATAGTAGAAAACTACCGGATTGGCTGCGCTATTTTCAGTTAAAGTGTAATCTCTATTAGACTTGAGAATTTTGCACTATATTTACACATGTAACGGGTGGTTTTGTAAGGCAAAAATATCTACCGCAAACTGTATTATACATTACGACAGTGACGCATTAGTGGAACGTCGGATGTTCATGCTTTACGACTTAAGATCAAACGATATTTCATTTTTATGGGATTAAACAAACATTTTTTTTAGAATTTTGTGTGAGACATCATTAAAATATAGGTGAGTGGTCACTGATCTAACCGGTCATTAAACCATGGCGTTTGTTAATTAACCAACTGCTGCCCTGCAACATTACATCTAAAAGGCTGTTTCAATTAGGCAATGGGCGCACACCATATCCGAGCATGTCGAGTATTTCATTCTATACACATTTGTTTTCATTTTGCTGGAAAACGAAACAAATGTCTTTTATTACGAGGCGGAGTAGCTCGTGTCCGAGATATTTTGCCGTTGCTATCTTCTTCTGGTGTACGAGAAGTTGCAATAAATTTCAATCCAGTGTTTTACAGCTGTGCAGCTAAGCTTCAACTGCGAATGGTGTTTTTGTGGTGCCACTGAGAGTGGGAGGAAAAAAAGAAAGTGAAATTGTATCATTGATTAAGACATTGAATTTTACAGAAAGCAATGACTTTTTTTTTCTTTTTTTTTTTTTTTTTTAAAAACGATCAATATTTTGCAGTTGAAGAATATGGCGAGTTCTGCGTTTTTCTTAACTATCTTATTTATTTCTTGTAACTAGTTTGGATCAGGTTTAACGGCTCCATCTTTTATTATATTAAATTACATTTGAAATAATTAAATATTCTTGGGTTTTTATTTATTTTTTTTTTTATGTTTGTTTTTTGAATTTTTATGCGCAAGTGCAAGGTTTTATTGGAGAGTCTGCATTACAGTGAAGCTTTCTGTAAATGGACTGGTGCGTGAGTGTGATAACTCTTATCTAATTCAAGCATTTTGGACAGAGTTTAGAATAGACTGCAGGTAGGCAAGATGCGTACTCAGATTTGATGAGTCGTCTTCCAAAATGCATTTTTTACTAGGAAATATACACTTTACGGGGTTATTATTCATGAAACTTGAGTTGTAGTTGTTAAATGATGGAAATCAGGGCCGGCTTTCTCCAAGACGAGGCCCGGGTGCGAAAAGAATTGTGTAGGTCTTCTATTTGTTGAATTATTGACTGATTTTATTTTGTTTTTCTGTTTTTATTGTTTTAATGTTTTCCGATTTATTTTTTCGGGGCCCCATGCATAAACTCGGGGCCCGGGTGTTTTTAATATACTCTGTTTCTGAAAAATTGTGGTAAATGCTTATTGGTGTATTGCCATTGCATCATAGATACACATAACAATAGAGAAGTAGTTGGATATTGCAGTTATCTATCAGAAGAGGATGCTGATCAAAAATATGTTAGTGGATATTTTTAGAACCAACATTGACCGGTTAGTCTGGTCTGGGCACAGCTTTGAACTGATTTTTGGTCTTAGTTTTTTGTTCCTGTTTCCACTACTCTTCTGGCCATTTCTAATACATTTAGCCTGACATTTATTGTATATTTTATGATTATTTGAATTTTTTAGTGGTCAATAATATGTTTTATAGATATTTTAGTAAGTATTGAATGGTTGCAGTATTTCTTCAAGTAAGAGCTGCTATCGGCATTCTGAATGTATGAACTTATAACTTATATTTGTAAGTTATAAGTTAAAAAAACATAATCGCCAAACTTTAAATTAGTAATATGTATCCTTGAGCTTGCGATGTGTCCACCCAATGGGAATTTGTCGCAAGTTTTCTAAAGCAGAGCATTTAGTAAATATCGTGCAAAAAATCGTGCAAAAAAATCCGAAATTGTGTTCACAATTTTTTATGGGCATATTCATGTTTTAACTTTCAAAATCAATTTTCCATGACAGTTTAATGGCGAAGTTCAAATATTTAGCAATTATTCGATTTTTGTCGGTTTGATTGTTTTTGATTCTTCATTTCATTTTAAGAGGATTTTATTTGGGTCTTGTGACCAAAGAGCAACAGTGATATGTAATTACGTTTGACTGCCATGATCTTTATTAGTCGAAATTTGATTCTAGATCACGTTATCCATGTGTAAATCTTTTGATTTTGTAGAAATATGGCTTTTGACATTAACGCGGTGGCGTTTTATTCCCAGTATTGAGCGGAGGATAAGTGGTGACATTAAATTTGAACTTGAAGCGAAAACAATTGGATTTATTACTCGAAACGTTCAATTGCATAGAAGTTTAACTGCCAAAATGAAGTTAAAGAAAAAGAAAAAAAATCTATCTAATTATAGCCATTTTTTTTTAACTTTACTCTGTAATTTTGTAATATTCATTCGATTTGATGCGGAAAGGAAATTGAAATTGCATTTCTCTTTTTTTTTTTTATTTGGGTAATAAAAATTGCATCCAATGGTAAAGCATTGCCATATTTTTAGTAAACATATCGAATTTACCTTTAAAAAAAATCCAATTTGCAGAGAAATCAGAAATTTGCAACACCAATTTTTTTTTCTTTTTATAAAAATCGTGAAACATAACCGGAAACATTGTACAAGATTGATTATGTCGGTAATTTAATCATCGTGCTTACTGGTGTTTGGCAAATTTTGAAAGTCATCTCTAAAACCTCGATGATTAACAACAAAGTGAATTTTCCGTCATTGTTTTTCTTCGTGCAAAACACGTGAAATGAGAACAAAAATATTTTTTTTTGGGAGATTTATAATGAGTAAGTTTGGAGATAATGCAGCAAGCATAGGATGTGCTCAACTAACATTAATTAAAATAGTTTTTAATTATGTCTTTGCGTTTAATATTCATGTTGTTTTCGCTGCTTGCTGCTCAAAAGTGACTCAATGACTTTGTTTACACATTTTACACCAATTATTAACAATAACGAGGTTTTTGTACTTTGTTTCGCTAATGGCTTTATTGTTTATATTTTATTTTTATTTTTAGTTGTTTTCTTTTTAAATCACTTAATTATGAATAATACATTGTAGCGGATGACAAAAATGGCGTTTTATTAACTGCCTTGTGTCAAACCTCCTCTATTAATTGCTAATTACGACCACCTGTCAAATAGCAAGCTTTTGGTTTGTTATTTAATTACCGAATCGTTTTTGACATTGCACACATGCCCTGAATTTGTTTATATTTTTCTGCGAATATAGGAATGCGAGTTGTCTTGTTATTAGAGAAATTCCGAACATTTTCCTACAAAATTGTAGTAAAGATACAAATAAATGAGAAGTATTTTTTTTTTCTTCTTCTTTCAAAATCTATTTCCTGCAATTTGACTTGGCGGAAAATGTGTAGGGTTTATGGCTGCATACAAGTAGCAATAAGATTCGGTCCGAGTGCATTCACGAACTGCAAATATTTGAGGCATGAAAGGTTGTGGGAGAAACAAAAATATTAAAAATATTTAAAAAAAAAAAAAAAAAAATTGCTTTTATATATATTTTTACATACCAAAAATAAAAATGGTTGTATTTTCATCAAATATTTATAAACAGTAAAATTTAATATTTAATGAATAGATCAATGAATTGAGTGTTTTTTTTTTTTTTTCTGTTGCAAATGAAAATTTCGGTTTGGTTGACATTAGAAATTGATTTTTACATGCAAAAGGAAAATTTTGAAGATTAAATATTTCTAATTCTTATTTTTTTCTTCTATTTGCAGTTGGTTACACTATGAGTGACATTAGATACAACTGGCACAAAGGCGTTGCATCCGTTGGTATTTCACCCGACGTGCAATTGCCCCAATTCAGAGTTATAGGTCACAGGCAAAAAGCAAAAGAAATTTTGCTCAGCACAGGTAATAAATAAATTGTTTCTTCTTCGTTTTTTAAGTTATTTATTTTTCACATTAAGCGCTGCAGAGAAGCCACTTTTATCATTAAGGCGGGGCTTCTCTGCAAGGCTCGTAACTGCACCATTGGATGTTTAATATTCTGTTTAATGGATTACATTTTTTCAATTACGGCTTTTTTCATTCCAAATTAAACTGTTTAATGACTTTTCTTTAAACTATCGATCGGAGTTTTTCATCCAATATTTTTTTTAGTTTATTTTTACGTGAAAATGTTTTACGTTTTCTCATTTACATCGAATAAAACGTGACGAATTGATTTTCGTTGAGCAATTTTCACGTGAATGAAATATTTTATTTTAGTTTAGCCATGTCAGTAAATGCCCATAACGATCTCCTTTCATTATCGCCGGCGATAACGAGATGTGGGGGTTGCGAGATCATGGTCACAACTAACTTAAAGTGGCCGTTTGCAGCAGAGTGCACGCACGCGGCTCTTAACTCAAAATGTTTCAAAGGGCTTCCTTGAAGGGGTCAAAAAAAGCAGTCGCTTAAAGAGAAAAACCATTGGCACAGTTTAAAATTATCTCTGCAATTTTTATAAGCAATAAAAATTTCAGAAGGGAAAACAATAAATTGCTGCATTTATGCACTTTTTTGATGTTTATACTGTAGAAACACGGAAAACCAGAAAATGTGAATAAAGTCGAATCGCGATATAACAAATTTTTGTTATTTTTAAAAATAACTTGGTTGGTCGGCCATGTTAAAAAATTTTGATATAACGAATTTTGATATTACGAATTCCAACTTTTCCACAAATTTCCCAAGTATGGGGTTGTATTCGAATACAACACCATTGTGTATTATTTATAAATTTTTATGGAATTTCTGAAAATTTTTAAAATTGGCTAAATATTTTTGCAGGAATTTTATTTTTTAATATAATTAGAAATTGAAAATTGGCAAATTCTTTTAATTCTATTTCTTCTTGGATTTCCTCCTGTAAAGATATACATTTTATGCGCGTTGTACTAGACGCGATTGTCAAAAAAATCGCGCAATTTCTGTTTAAAACAAGTCGTCAATTGTAGTAGATGAGTTTAATTTGTCTTGTTCTACTGTCGTTTGTTATATCGAACTTGCGTTATAAAAAAAAAAAAACAGATTTCTCGGGTCTCTTGACATGAGAAATGGAACTGGCTATTGCAATAATAATATTGAGTTGGAAATATGGGAATAAAACGTTAAAAAAAAAATGGAGGATAAGAACGGAAATGAGCGAAAGCGATATCGCATACGAAAGGGAAAAAAGATTTTGATGTATGGGGTAATCGAACCCACTTTTGTTGAATTCTTTTTTTTATAATTTTTTTTTTTTTTAATGTTCATTACTTTCACTTTGGTTCTTCACCCTTAAACAATCCATTCGTTCTTTTCGAGGTTGGTCTTGGATACATCGATCCAAGTGGCCTTCGGAAAAGACGTTTCAACTTTGGTAGTTTGTGCAGTAGCAAAAATGGGTTGGCATGTGAGTAATTCAATCCAGGCTGGCTGTGTGCCGAATTTTGTCTAGCAAAGCTGTGCCTCTGACGTATCTCGACATAGACGCGCTTTTAGATCTGTGTCCGTTGATTGTGTCAAGTGTAGCGCAGCCTTTTCTTTTTCCGACAAGGGGTCACTGAACCTTGTGGGCAGTTGTATAAATAGACGGTCTGGCGGTTGAAATGTAGCAATAAATTTCTTACTTTAACGGAATGGATTTTTTTTTTTTTTTTTTTTTTCTTTTTTTTTCTTTTTTCTTTTTCTTTTTGTGTTGAAAAATCATTGGAATGGATAATAAATTATTGCAGTCGGGGAAACTGTTAGACGGTTGGATTTATTATTCAGCTCTGATTTTGCTGGGACTGGGAGGGCGACTTGGGTTATTCAATATTTTAGGAAATATGTCGATTAAATATTTCCGGAATGGTTGTAGTTTGATTTGTGGAATTTTTTTAAATTTTTTTTTTATTATTTAGGAATGAAAAAGAAATTGGAAATTGGGCGAATGGATGTAAAGGAGATTCGTTATTGCATTAAATTCTATTTATGTTTACGGTTTTGTTGTCCCTGAGCTATCATTGCATTTTCATGGCATCGAATTTCTATGTGATGAGCTCAGTCACGATCATCTTTTTATTTATTTTGGTTTATGGCAGCGACCAGCAATAACAAGATGTTGATCTCGGTTTGAGTTGGGCTGCCTATACAAACATCAAATGTGGAATTAAATTGTGATTTTGCGTTAATTGCAAATAAATAATTATTGAAGCTTCTAAAAAGAATCGCTGGATTTTGCAATTTTGCATTGTCCACCATATTGGGTTTTGAAAATGAGATGCAAAAAATCGAGCACTGTATAATTAATGTGATTAAACGAAATTTTTTGAAATAAAGTGCAATTAGCAACGTTTTAATACTCGCAGAGTCGTCTGTTGAGTTTCCTAGCTGTTACGCGTTCATGGATGCTCCAGCGTATTGATGATAATTCAAGTTGGCCATTTAGATCGAGCTTGGCCGCTTCTATTTTGTTTTGAGTTTGACAAATTTCAAAATCACTCATCAAAATTGCAAAAACTACGGCATAAACAATTTTGGGATTTTGTGTTTTCACTCTTTTGTACTTTAATATTATGAATGTGATTGATGTAACAGATGTCACATGACAAACACAAAATTGCAAAACCGTCTAGATCACACAATGAACGAGATTAATGCGTTATTGCTTGTGTTTATATCTCTTTTTGTGTTGTTGCAGGCAACTACTCACGCTTGGTATGCGAGATTCAGTTCGTTCGCAGCATGGGCTACTATTTGATACAAATTTACATCCCTTCGAGTTTGATCGTGATCATCTCGTGGGTGTCATTCTGGCTCAATCGCAATGCCACACCAGCCCGTGTAGCCTTAGGCGTGACAACTGTGCTCACCATGACAACCTTAATGTCGAGCACCAACGCTGCACTGCCGAAAATCTCGTATGTGAAAAGTATCGACGTATTTCTAGGAACATGTTTCGTGATGGTGTTCGCGTCCCTGTTGGAGTATGCAACTGTAGGTTATATGGGAAAACGGATTCAGATGCGAAAATCTCGACTCCAAGCACTCCAGAAACTCGCCGAACAGCGCAAGACCGGCACCTCGGAAACGAATCATGCTGAGGGGGGCGCTGAAGGAGCTCAACCAAAGCAGACCGTAAGTTTCATTCTACACTTTTTTTTACACTTATTTTTCTACAAGTAGTTTGTTTCTTTGTTTGTTTTTTCATTTGTTTGCTTCGTCATTTTTCGTTTTTGAGTTCGGAATTTATGTTTACGGATAAAAGTGCGAGGTACTAACACCAGGGGGTGGGATCCGATCAGTTTTTCTCAAATGTTAAATTATTGTTGCAAAAAAAATCGAAGTTGTGTGTGAAAATAAAATTTTCACCGATCCGAGAAAATATTTTGAATTATATGGCATCTAGCAATAAATGTTGTTAACTTAAGGCTTGTCCAATGAGCTAAGCCTTCGTTTCGGCCGTGTGCATGATGGGTAGGTAGTTAGGAAATATGAGTGTCATCGTGGATAATTTACGCGAACATTAAACTCGCGCTTTTCCTTTTCTCTAATTATCGAGCGATGCCAGAGCGGGAGAGGCGATCGCGCTAAACAAAAATGGCGGCGGATAAATCAGACCACCGTTTGTTGGTTTTAATTGCGAATTATGACGCCAGCGCCGTTGCCGGTCCTGCGAAGCCAAGGATACAATTGGATTTAATGAAAAGTGATGGGATATAATTTTTGGAAATAAAACGGAAAGAGTGGACCAATGGAGTTTTACTAAGTTTTCATTGTTCTGTCACTTTTTTTTTTTTTTTTTTTGGTATTCAACGACTGATTAGACAGTATAGACACTCGTAAAAGGAACCCTGAATTTTTTTTTATTACTCACGTCCGTGTGAAGAAGTCGAGTTGAGTTGCACAGCCCAAAGATGATGATGCTGAAACTTGCCTAGTTTTTATTATGTTCGTCTTTACAATGCAGCTTTGATGGCACTAACCTCTTTATTTCGTGATACTCGTGCCAAATGGAGTTTTATTTAAAAGTTTAACCACAGAATAATAATAATAAACGTCGAAATATGGAGGGACTATGGTAATACAAACTGCAACTTTTAAGACATTTTCGTGCAGTTTATATTGGGCAGAGGGCTGAAACATATGGCTCTTTTGTTAGACTGGAATATAATGTATTCAGCGGTATAAAGCGAAAAGTGGCTTTTATAGGATTTTGATTATCAGATTTTACAAGCGAATTTTTATCCTGTAATTTTTTTTAATGGTTTTATTTTTGTTTTTAGTGGTTAAAGATCTAAGCGTGAAATGCTAAATTGGTTGTTTAGGCTTCAAATTTCTGATGTAAATTTTGTGTATATTTTATCCGGTCGGTTTAATTTTCAATTTTTCTAACACCCTGTTTGCACCAGAAAATTTGGGCTAGCCTAATGCTTGATGTTGTTCCATCGGTAAAATCCTAAATTAACAGAGGCGCAATAATTTCATACGATCACATTTCATCCATCATAACAAGTGAACAATGTTTATTTGTCGACAATACAAAATAGTAAACATAGTTACCATACATAGATTTATTCAATTTTGCCTAACATGTCCGCCCATATTGTACACAGATTATTTTGTAGGCAAAATCATCCAGAACTAGATTCAAATGTTAGGCTAGCTCAAATATTCTTGTGCGACCAAAGTATTACGGGCAACGCTGAGTTTGCACAAACAATTTCTTACGCTTATGATTCTTCCTTATGATTATAATTGTAAGCATAAGGTTCAAGTTATATGTTGAGGTTGCGCAACTATTATCCAACTGCTTATACCCCCTGACGGCAAAACACGAAGTTGTCGTTTGGAAAAAAATCTTTGATTTTTGTCAAAAACAAAGGGCCAAACGGTTGCGATTTGTAATCACTGTGAGTGGTTTAAACGACGTGACGGTGCAGAATTTTGATTCGAGATGGGAGGTACGAAGCGGTTTCCGAAACACACCACCTATCACGAATTGCTGAAAAATTCAGGCCAAAACTGGGTCTAACAATGGATTTTATCAGCTACTATTTTTAGGCAGCCATTACTGAACCACTTTTCGAATGCAGCTGGTGATTTCTTTTGTGCTCTGAAGCAAATTGGTGAAGCTAAAACACGCAACTTTTTGAGTCGTTGTTTTTACTGGCATTTTTTTTCTTTTTGTTTCATATACCGTTGGTAATGGACTCGTCTTTTCGGTGCGGTTAGGCGTTCTAGATTAAGTTGCGGTGGGATTAGGTTGCGAATCCATCAAACGAGCTGCGCGTGCGTCCAAGAGGTAACTTGGAGCTCGGCAGTGTAGAAAATCGAGAGCAGGGAATTAAGTTAGTTTTATGTGGACTGTAAATTGTGTAATTCCTGTTTTGTTTCCACAAAATAAAAAGTTTTATTGTATTAACTTATTTACCCGATTCTGTTGTTTTTTTTTTTTTTGGTCATCTCGGGTAAAAATAGAAGATGGATAAGGGAGATTGGAGGACGGATGTGCGGCTTTGGGTGCTCTGTAACACGGTTTAAATATATAATGATGATGTTTGTCTGGCCGGATGGATTAATGCATAAAACATCTATCTAAAATATCTTCTTAGAAGTTGTTTTTTGAGTGCCGACAGTGCTGGGTTTTGTGCTCTGTATATGCGCATAATTGATGAATCGTATATGGAGGTTTTGATGGAAATGTCTTCTCTGTTTAGTTTTTTACTGTCAAAGTGTCAAAGGTTGGATTTAAATTGAAGGGCGAGCTGAACTGTTGTATGAAAAATTGAGTTGTGACAGATTTGGTTTATTTTTTGGGGCCTTAGTGGAATGATAGCATTAAAGATGGTTGGTTGTGATAATCACTGTAATATTCATTATAGGTGGAGAATGTGGAACAGTTTAGTTGTAATTCTAAAGTGATTTTTTGCATGCTGAGATTGATAGTTTTGCGCATCTGTTGTGTAGAGTTTAACAACTGTAAGCCTAAGCCTCTACTATAAGAGCTTGCTATGCTATTTTTCGATATAGTGTAAGCTCCGTTAGACTTATGAGTTTTCCACTATAGTTGTAGGCATAACGGGGGTTTTCATAACGTAAAAGTACATGGCGTAAACTGCGTATAGACTCCACTAGTTAAAGTTGGTAAGGTTTACGTTAGGCCTGTTATATCGGAACTTATAATTTGTAAAAGGTTTTCTAGGAGTTTAAATAAAGGTGTTGCTCAGTTACGAGTCGACTAATTTATTCAGTTAAAGTATGATAAAGGTTGCTTAGGAAATGCTAGGCAATCGTACATAGATTGTGATACTATTTATAATTTCAGGCATAATTCGTAAAGATTATTGACCATTGTTTATATACAAAGCATTCACGATTGCTCAAACACATTGTAATCGGTTTTATATTTTGGTTTGTGTTATCAATTTTGTTTTCTTTTTATTTGTATGAATTTTGTTTAATTAGATTTTCTATTAATATTCGTCTGACAAATTCTTTCTCTGACTAGTAGTCAATAGTGAATATAGGGGCTTTAACGTTTCTATATTAAAAAATGTGGGCTAAATATAAAATTCATTTCATTTTAACTAAAACAAAGTTTTTTTCGTTAAAAAATGCATTAACAAATTTTAAATGAGCTTGAAATGATCTAAGGAAGCCATCGAGGGCACTTTCCCCATTATTTCAACATCCCAATTCGAAAGAGTCGAATCTTATCCACCAGCCAAAGGCCCCGTAAGGCAAAAACAGAAAGAATTCACTTTTGGAGACGAAGATTGAATTTTTTATTGATTTTATTACACGTGTGCACACGTTTTATTTCTGAGAGGCAGGCATTGTAATTGCTTAATGCATTATTTAGGTTTAAAAATCATTAGGAGCTAATGACGGCACAAACGTATACTTAGAGACGAGATGCGAGATAGTGATCAAGAACAATAACATAAAAGCAGTCCGTACCGGTATTGATAAAAGATTTAAAAGAAATTTACGCAAAAGACTTACTCGTTTAAAATTCTTAGTTTTATGGAAAGTGCGTGACTTGGCTGCCACAATTGGAGATTCACAGAATTACAAAAATGGGGAATTTATTTCCAACTGCCAATCACTTTTAACAGTCCCATGGCTACGATGAGAAATTACTATTTTAATAATAAAAGCTACTGTGTTTCCGCTATTAAGTGTCGCGACTGTTATTTGAAATCACCAACCAAATGCAAGTTCAGCGCCATTTTCACAAAATGTGAGTACGGACAAAATTTAGCACTACCATGCGATTATTAAAGTTCAATATTTGCGAATATTATCAACTAAACCAATAAATATTATTAATTTTGGAGAATATTGGAATAATTTTGAGATGGCAGTAATTTACGGGTTTTTAAAATACAACATAAATACAAACGTACCGTATTTCATCGATTAAAAGCCGCCCTCGAATAGTAGCCGCAGCTAAAAATTGAGACCACAAATAAACGAAAATGAAGTTGAAAGAAACATTCCACGTTCATTTCACAGCTGTAACGTTTGTTCTATGTATGTTTTGAATCTCGAATGAAAAGACTGAAAAACAGCCACCGCTTCGTATAGTAACCGGGGTCAAGAGTGGCGATTTTTAATAAAAGCCGCGGCTTTTAATCGAAGAAATACGGTATATACTCGCCGTTAATGCTCAACCCTCTCTAATAGAGCTCTGAAAAAAATTCCATTTTGCTTATATTGCGCCCACTTACGACCAAATGATATATGGTGATTCGGTGAGTAAAAAATCAGTAAAGTTTCTTTTGCCGGTGAATTTTGAAAAGCAAGAAAAAACATGAGAGCACGAGCGAATAGATTTGCGCAGTTTGCAGTAGCTAATTATTTATTGGAGATGGATTAAAGGTTTAATGCTACATTAAATGTATCTGGTGTTTGGAATGGTAATCAACAATAGAACATTATACGATCAACTGGAGTCATAAAGCCTTTGTATTTACACATTGGCGTTGGCGTGCAATCGAGTTACGCCTCGGTCGAGTGAGCACTGCCACTATTCATTTCTGGAAAAATCATATAATGTACATAATAAAAGCTGGCGGGTAATGCCCGACTTAAAGTTCCTCTTTCTCTGCGAGAGAATTTGGTTGAGAAAGCTAAAATTTTGTCGGCGCCATTTTGTTGTTTAATAATTAAAATGCAAAGGAAAATTTTATTTATTTATTATTTGCATACATCTGTCAGCGGGTGGCTTAAAAGGATTAAAATTTTAGTGATTGTGCTCAAGGCATACATCATCAGGTAAAATCTCTTGCATCACAAACTCATTTAGTAAAGTGGATTCCCAATGGAGATTGTTAAACTCGTTTCCATCATCCTTTTTTAATCAAGTACACAATGTAATGACACGTGATTCATAAATGTAATAGGCAAGTTGAAAGTGTAGGCGGCGAAAAAAGCTTGTTTTGGGCGGTATCAATCCATAATTAAGTTTGTTGGCTTTATTTAATGCATCATACCGAAGGGATTAATATTGGTGAAGTGCAAGTACAGGAAAACTTTTTTCATTTTTTTCATTTTTTTTTTTACTTTATTTTTTTTTTTGTTGAAGACTTTTATTTAACTTGACCAAATGTTTCAACTTCCGGTTGCGTCACACAGTTACTAGCTTTTAAAAAAGCTTATTTAGCAGGCACGTTCATTCAGAAATAATCATTGATTTTGTTTATTTAGTGGCAAAATAGATGTCTTTGCACTAAAAAACTTAGTTTTTAAATTAATATTTACTTGTTTTATTTTATTTATGAATTGAATGAAGTGTTTGTTTATCTATAAATGTTCTCATTGAATTGCGGGATGCCAGAGCTATGCAGTATTCTTTACTGCGCGGCCGGAAAGCCAACCTGCGCAATTGGAGCGCTGGGCTCTAATTGAGTGCGAGTATCCGACTCGTATGTGGTGCATATAACGTATTTGATTAAAAACTGAACAAATATTTCAGGTTTTTAAAATAAAATCTAAAATAAACAAATTTTGGATATTTTTTATCTAAAATGAACAAATTCTGCACGTTTTTGATCTAAAATAAACTAAGTTTGCACGTTTTGATCTAAAATGAACAAATTGTGCACGTTTTTGATCTAAAATGAACAAATTGTACACGTTTTTGATCTAAAATGAACAAATTGTGCACGTTTTTGATCTAAAATGAACAAATTGTGCACGTTTTTAATCTAAAATAAACAAATTTTGCACGTGTTTGATCTAAAATGAACAAATTTTCAACTAAATAAATTATTTTTTGCTTTAAAAACAACATTTTAATACTTTAAAACACATTATTTTATCCAAATAAGTGAAGAATAATTACATTTTAAACCAACCACGCACATTCTATATTTTGAACGCGGATCTCTATTATTGCACGGGTCTCCATTAGTACGCAGAGGTAATCTCGATTTTGTAATTAGAACTCGGGGTTTCTACGAGAGCATTTACGGCATATACGATCAGTAGGTGCATTCAAAAAGTCGTGTTTCAACTGTTTTAGGTGTCTGTATTTTTTAACAATCAAACACAAACACCTAAACCTAAAACGCTTGAAACTCGACTTTTTGAGGCAATGCAGTTTCGAGTAGGATGGGATTGATCTGTTGAAGCCAGAGGTCACCACTTGGCGCAGCACGTTCAATTCAGATGTTAAAAATACTTGTGATGCGTCATGTGCAGTGCTGGATTAGGAATGCGAGATTTATTTAGTGTTTACGAATTAGTACGGACGAAATAACGAAACTTTAAACCATTCACTCGCTGGAAGACTTGTTGTTGTTGTTATTTCCAACAATTTTATGTTAATTTGTTATTATTTAAGGGTATCGAGAGTTTTATTGTGTATTTATGGCTGCGTCAGTGGTTTTTAATCAGTAATTGCCAAGTTTTTGTTTAACATAATGAATTATTTAAGACTAGACAGTTTGGAGGCAGATAGGCCTAATCAGGTGTTGGTTTGGGAAGGTCCTTGGGGATTTCCAAGAAGATAGAGTAGGAAAAATTAAAATAACAACACTGTGAAAACATATTTTTGAATGCTTTTAATTCCATCTAAAGTCGGAATCTGTTTTCTTTTTTTTTTGGATGTTTTTATTTTCTAATTCAGCTGTTTGGAAGCCGCTGAAAATCCCTTAGTGAAAGAGAGGTTTTGTTCGATGTTCGATGGAAGAAACTGGAGAATTCGAATGAAATCCACCGTTGGCAGAAAGATTTGGCAGAATGTCTTGAAAAAGAAGCAGGAAAAGAAAAACTTAACAAGTCGAGCTCAGATTGATGCGACACCAAACCATTCAAGCATATATTTATTGCCCACACAAGTGTGCCATTAAAAAATACAAAGAACGAAATTGAAAACATAATCGACGAATTGGATTATGATAGGGATGCACAAACCATGGCCCACAGGCCACACGTGACTCTTTGTTGATTTGCTGGCGGCCCATTCTACAATGTGTTATTTTAACTTTAACAAGTCAAACAATACGCAATTAGCGCCATGTACTTTTACGTTATAAAAACCTCTGCCTGTAACTATAGTGGAAAACTCATAAGTCTAACGGAGCTTATACTATATCGAATAATAGCGTAGCCAATCCGGTAATTTTTTACTATTTACGTTACTGTGATGTCACTGACCAAAAATTGCGATTTGCAATGACCTCGTTCGCCGCCATTTTGAATTCTCCACTCAATTCGCGAGAGGAGCACTTGTTACTGTTTATCTCATTGTTTTCCTTTGGAAATCATTTCAATTTGCAATAATAAAGTTGTGGCATTGTTTTGAATTAGTTAAAACGGAAATTGTATCTATATTTAATATAAGAAACAGTTCCTAGTTTCGGAAATCACATGAATTTGTAAGGTAAGTCGACTTTTGTAGCTGTAACGTGAAAGCGCTAGCGCAAACTGAACTTTTATATTTTTACGTTACAATATTTATAATGTAAAATTGACTATAATTTTAAGGGAAAAAGTACGTGATGCAAACTGTGTAATAAGGTAATTTTTTAAAATTGCACATGCGCACAATAAAGTAGATGTGGCGCATGGCTACTACAAAAATCGAAACAAATACTAAAACAATTTTAAATCAATGCAATATCATGCATCAAATTAAATTCTTTTACCTATTATTTTTTTTTTTGTAATAAATATAAAAATTAATATACGATAGATAACTTTCACGTTGTTTTTGGCGGCCTCCGTCCGTAAGTAACTTGAATCCATGTGGCCCTTGGTCTTAACAAGTCTGTGCATCTCTGGATTATCGGTTATTGAATGTAGAATGGGTAAAACATTTACTCCTAGTACTCAAGGATGATGCGCTTTTCTGGTACATTAACAACTCCAGGTCAATCCAACGAGTACGCAGTCCAGCTATAACTAGAGAAAGACCAGCAATGGTCGAAAACGTTTTGGGTAAAACACATTTTTGCATATACTTTAATATGTTAAACAAGTAGTTTATAATTAATGATAGTTAGGCATAACAAGAAGTTTTAGATTTCATTTAAAAGATAAAAAATATCCACACAAAAAAAATCAATGATGAAAAATGTGCAAAACGAAAAGTGAACACGCGATTCCCTAAACAGTAATTTCAATTCTCAACTTCGACGTTTGCGAGTTTTTCGATTCGGAACTATAGTCTTTTATTGACCAACCGCCTCCATTTTACGAGGACGAGGCGAGAAGGCAGAACGCAGTAAAAACACATAAGAAGCAAACAGTTCCTGCTACCGACCGACGACTTTTGTATCGTTCATTACACGACTCAAATTGACACCAGAAAAATCCATAATTTATTTTTAAAACAACTAAAAATGAAAATTCAATTTCAAGTTTGTTTTTGTTTATTTTCGTGCAACAAACGCATTTTTTTTTTTTTTTTTTTTTTTTTGCTTTAATTTTTTTTATTTTATTATTTATATTTTTTAAAGTCTTTGTTGTAGTGCAATCATCCGATTAAGTGAGTGTACAAAGAAAGCACTTTGCAGATAGTATATCAGGAGTGCGAGTAAATTTCTTTTTCTCTCTTTCCTTTACCCTTTGACGACATTGGAGTAGAGCACAACAGCAGCCGCCTATTGATTTCTGCCCGAAGATGCAACTTCTTTTTCATTTGGTTGCAATTGCGTCTTCTTTCTTGCTTTTCTCGAGGGAATTTTTCGGGCTTTAGTGGGAATTTGTAACGAGTGGAAATCACTAGCGCATCATCACCATATAACACAAAACACGAGCGAGCAAAACGTTTCTCGTGACGTGAACTAGGTTTTCTGATGCTTCTATTGATGGAAGATGGTAAGAGTCTCTGTCGGTTTCCTAGACGACTGTTGACGCACTTCCGTTTCTTAAAAGCTCGCTTATTGTGGGCTTAAATTGTTTGCTTTTTCAATTCATCAAGGTTTTTTCCCTTCCTCTTTGCTTTGCAATGCATTCAAGGACATTCAAAGACTTTTTCTTAGTCGTTGTGTTGCCAGGCAATCAGCAATTTTTACTAACTGCAGTATGCCGTCAAACACTAAATTATGCTCTATCCGCATATTTCATCTAATCTCAGTTTACTATACGATTAGCATTTTTTGTGATGCTAATGTTTTGTAACGCCACCTTTCGCAATAAACACTCGATTTTATGTTAATGGCTGGTTGCTTGACTTTATTCTCGTGTTGGCCGCCATTTTATTAGACATTAAAATCACGTTATTTTACTTAGGATAAAATTAAGACAAATAAGTGACCCAACTCCTTGCTTAGAGTTAGCAAAATAAATGGGCTCACTTAAGCAAAATATGACGTCAAACACGTCATGTCAACATAATACAGTTAAGTAGAATTTTCTTAACCAATTTGAACACACCTAGTGTTTGTAAAAACCAGGAATTTGTTGCGTTTGTGTGCGCGCAGACAAGGATTTTTCAGTTTGATTTTGCCATCAAGATGCTAGGCACAGACTGAGGACAAAGATTAAAGTTGAAATTGCAACAACATGCTGCTGATTTCAGTTTGTGGACATCGGAAGCCACCAGAAGCCGGTTCGGTCAGCTTGTGTGGGTAAACATCTGCGCAAATATCAAAATTCTTCTTATGGATCAAATATTGATAGAGAGACTACAGCATGTGTAAAGGTTGTGATCTTATATACTCATACAATATGGCGGCAGAGAAATTATATGTAGTTATACGTGTCTAGGAAAACTTATAGGACTTTTAGTTGCGTTGTTTTGGAGACTAGTGAATTAACAGTTGCACAGTGGTGCTAAATTTTCTCTGTACCCAGCTATGATGTGTCAAATTAGCATACATTTTCAAAAAAAGCTGGCTTTACGTCGTGGCACGCTGCAAGGTTAGGTTATATGACAGTAGCTTCATTCCAAAACGTCGTTTTAGGCGTTTCTTGTCCGTTTTGTTTTGACCTCGTTTTAGGCTTTTTTGGGAATGGCCAAACAAAAATATCGTTTTGACCTCGTTTTAGTTAATTTTATTTTCTAAAAAAAATTTATTAAAAATTGTAATTTGTTTCATTTGGCTGTTAAATGTCTAATCGTGCAGTCAAAAACCAAATTTTCACCACACGGAAGAAGAAAGTAGTTGATTGTTTAGCAACAAACTACACCCGTGTTGTGTCTGTTAAAACGTGCTCTCATTCACGTTAGCGTTTTAGCCGTGTTAGCGCCACAGACATGGACTTTTGCCGGATGTGACGTCATACCCACGAACACGACACGGCTAAAACGACTAACACGCTACTTTTGGAATGTAGCTAGTGGCACTGTTAACAGTTTGCAGACATGACTTTACCCTTATAAATGAGTTAAATCCTGACTTTGGTTGCAATTTTCTTTGAGGAAAAGGGTTTTCAGCAATGAATGCGCGTGATTTTTGCTCCAAGAAGAAAACTCCGTTTAATTTTCATTTTGAAATTCAAGATTGCAGGCTTTTACACGGTCCACTAAAAATGTGGTCATGTGATATGTTTTGGTGCGTAACATTAACCTACACATTAAATCTACATTTCCACAAATTCTGTGAATAATTTACGTTTGGAACACGTGAGAACGACCGCATTTGCCCATGTTTTAATGACTTTTTGAACTCGGCGAGTCCCTGGGTGCATTCCAAAACATTCCTTCTTCAGGGTCTCGAGTTTCACCTTAGCGTGATGGGGACTTTTGTAGGAATGCGTTTTTCATTGTCAGATTTGTCACTTGCGTTTGGATCACAGTTTGGGTAGTTGATTCAACCAGTTACATAATTTGATAACGTGAAACGAGTGTTATTACAGGTAAAACGGTTTTTGTCGTTTTGATGTCTGGACAAGTGTGTGTTTTTCAATTTAAGTTTGGATTTTCATTAGGGTTTGTCGTCATGTGAGTGAGTGTGCAGGTGATTTTTCGCGTGAGTTAAGCGTTAATAATATTTTATCAGCGAGTATCGAAGAACCGTTGACTCGTTTTCTCTTGAGTTGTAGTAGAAACAAGGCTGGGGTTCAATTGGAGCGTGAAGATGAAAGGAAGGTCGTCGTAATCAAGACGCGTGATGAAGTTGGCTAATGAGTCGCGCGGAAAAAAAAGGTACCAAACACACAACAACGTACACCTGGGGTGGTTAAACAGGGTTTCGGATTGCAGATTGCACTGAAAGTAATGAAATTGAGGCCGAAAATCAGATTATTGAAGGTGACCAGTCTTTTATTTTTTTTGACGAATGTTTGCGAACTAAGTTGTTTATTGCGCACAAATGAATCATTTATTTGTTAAAGTCGAATGGCTTTTCAATTCTACTTTTGTGGAAGAACTCAATGATTCTAGAAACGGATTCAAAGCGGAATTGGACGTCTAGGCTAGCTGTAAATGGCAATTAATCAACTTATTGCTGCCACAGTTGTGTGATTGTGCATACATATGTGGGTTATTCGGTTGCATTAGCCGATGTGTTTGTTGGCAATATCATGTCAACTTAGTGTTGTTTATTCTTAGGGCCGGATTAATAAATAGGCAGAGTAGGTGCCTACGGGCCCCACGCCTTTTAGGGGCCCCACGCCTTTTAGGGGCCCCACGCTTTTTAGGGGCCCCACGCTTTTTAGGGGCTCCACGTTTTTTAGGGGCTTTGCGCTTTTTAGGGGCTCCACGCTTTTTAGGGCCCTCGCACAGTAGTGAAGATCATCTCCATTTAGCGTCTGAAATTTCTGGAAACGAATAGCGTCAAGAACACTGATGAGGAAATAATTTTTTATAGATGCAGGGTAAGATTATCAAATAGTCACATGAACCTCTGGCCACCAGGCCTTTTAGGAGCTCTCGTGCACAAGAAAACTCCAGAAACAAAGCTTTCTGTGCGTTAGTGTATCTGTAAATTAGGAGATAAAATGCGAGGTGGCTTCGAGATTTTGACCGTCTAGGGGCCTCCATAGGGTTAATCGGCCCTATTTATCCTAGGTTAGGCCTAAATTTGTTTACTAAGAGTGTTGACTAAGTCTAGAGACCTATCGCGATAAGATGTTTCCAAGAGATCAAAGCGGTGCAATAGCAACTGCTGCATTGTAGAACTACTTCTTGGCACTGTGTTATGCAGTGTTGCATGCGTTATCATTGTAGTAACGTCGTTGCCGTTATGTAATGCTGCTAAGGTAATATAACGGTAATTTTTTCGATGAATGCACTTAAATTTATTACTTTTGAATTGGTAAAAACGAACGTTTTTTACTGTAAAAATAGACCTTTTTACAGTGAAAATGGCTCTTTTTATGGTTAAAACGGGTTATTTTTACGGTAAACGGCCCTGTTTTTAAGTAAAAACAGCCCGTTTTACGATAAAAACAGCTTTTTTACGGTAAAAACGAATCTTTTTACTGTCAAAAATTTCCATGATTCACATAATGTAACGGTAACGGTAACGAGATTTACGAATAAATAACAATAATGAATGGTAACTAGTTACTTTTTTGTCTAAATAACGGTAACAATAACTAGTTACCAAATTGCAGTAACGCGTGCTATCCTGGTGTTATGAAAGAAACACTTTGGTTTGTATAATTTGTAGTAATCTTGTTTCTACAATAAGTCAATAGAGAGGTTCTGCTAGGCATTCAAATGGCTAAGCATGACTTCTAGCACCGGAAATCGTCATCACTTTGTGTGCTTGACGTCATAGGGGCGGAGCTTATCTTCACTGTCTCCCCCCCCCCCCCTTTAGTATTATTGTTGTCAGTTATTGTTGCTAGTATTAGTGTGTGGTAAAAAATGTATCTGTTTTGCTGCCCACTTTGTTGCGTCGTACGTTTGTTTTATAGCATTGTACGTTTGTTTTGTTGCATTGTCTTGTATTTAATTAATTGTTTTTTCTTTTACTCATTGTTGGTATTTTTGTTGCATCTGATTACTTAAATGCTTGGTGAAAACAAAGACGTAGAATGGAAGTAGTTCTACATTAAAAGATACCCACCTTTTTGAACAGAAAAAAACGTGTGTTTTTGTTTTAGTATTTTTGAACATCACAAAATAAAACACTTGCAGCACGACTTTTTGAATGCAGCTACTGAAACTATCGTGGAAAACATGCAAAGTATGATCGACCCAAAAGCCAAACCCAACAGTTCTAAACCAAGCGCCGCAACCAACGTTTTATCATTTCACCATAACCGATGTTGCGGCGTATGATTTAGCTGGTCATTATGCACGCTAGCGACGACTACGACTTAAACACGACACAATCTTGTCGCCAATTTTTTTTCAAAAAAAAATTTTGTTATTTAATTTTCTTTAAAAAAATTTCCTTTTGTGTAGGTGAGATTTCTTTATTAAGTTGTTGACATGAAGCCGTGCGGCAGTGTCTGAAAATTTAAACCTAAGTGAGTCGTGTCGAGCGATTTTTGCTGGCGAGAAAAAAAGAATCGCGTGCGGATTTAATTCTTTTTTTTGTGTTTGTGCTTTTCTTTTCTTGTTTTATCCGGGAAAACAACACGCGGGGGGGGGGGAGCAAAACACATTTGGAAGTCACAAATCAGTTTTAAAACTGACGTCGGCTTAACGAGTTGGCTTGCACGTAACTACGTTATGGGCTTGAACCGCGAGCTTGTCTCTTCGCCTTGCCAGATCTCGATGCGCAAAGCCTCAAAAGCGTAAATTATAAATGAAGCCTTGGGGAAAGTGTAGTGGGAGTCAACTTCTTCATCCTCGAAACGATTCCCCCGAGAGAAAGTGCAGCGAGCTCCTTTGGAGCCGCAGATTTCAAAATTGTTTTTCTTCCGCTTCATTTTCTTGCGCCTCGCAACTCGAAAGAATGGAAAAAAATCAGCAGAAAAAAAACAAGACGGACAGCGAGATTGACCATAATAAATCCACCCCGACGGCTCCTAGGAATTTTAAAAGCGGATACTTGAAGAATTTCACTTGAGGAAGAATCTAAACACAAAACAACTCGCGAGTTTTTGTTTAGAGTATTGGGAGTGGAACTGCGCAAAAAGAGCACATGTTTTTGTTTTAAACGAAAAACAAAAAGTGTTTATTTGTCATTACTTAGATTGTTATGGCACCTTTTGTCACATGATCACCTGATGGAATTAAGCGCGAAAATTAAATTTTGCGCTTAACGCACTTGGAATAAGCGCGAAAAACACGTTTTTGTGCTTGTACGCTACGAACTGTAGCGTGAAAACGTTTAAAATAATCACTGGGCCGATATTGGTATCGGTCATGTGAAAATATATCGGATCTGCTATCGGATAATTTCGATATACCGTATTTCATCGATTAAAAGCCGCCCTCGAATAGTAGCCGCAGCTAAAAATCGAGGTCACAAATAAACGAAAATGAACTTGGAAGAAACATTCCCCGTTTATTTCACAGCTGTAACGTTTGTTCTAAGTATGTTTTGAATCTCAAAACGAGCATAGAATGAATGAAAAGACTGAAAAACAGCCACTGCTTCGTGTAGTAGCCGGGGCCAAGAGAGGTGATTTGTAATAAAAGCCGCGGCTTTTAATCGAAGAAATACGATATCGGTTGACATCGATCCAGATATCAAAGTCTAATAAATATATATGCAGGACAAATCAAAAGCAATAAATCTATACACTAATGATAGTAACAATCCTTGGACATCATTATACACAAATAAAAGTGCGCTATTTGTACACATTTGTAACGGTTTTGTTGAAGGCGGCATTGCGCTGTTGCTAAACACGCTCGGCGAGTCTCTTTGTGGAGACATTAAGGCTCGTATAAGCAGATATTTTGAATTTTTAAAAAATTCCATGTCACGTATCAGCACCATCTGGCACTGCAAAAGATTTACAGTAATGTCTACACTTTGCTGATTACATTTTTTGACTCCAATCGATGTATCGACCGGGTCCGGATCAGAGTTGTGTAGAGCATTGCAGAAAAGCCCGCCGATTCTTTGCCCTTTTTTTGCCCGCTACCTGCAGTTGACAATATTAAGCTCTCGGAAAAAAGGTGTCAAGATCTTTTAGCGATGACTCGTGAACCGTGCTTGATTTTTTTCTTGTTGTTGCATGTGTCAGTCACGAGGGCAGGTGGAGATTTCAAAAGGCTCATTAAAGGTGTGACATTGTGACATTGACAGGTTTGTTAGTCATAAGAAAAGAAATGCGGCGAATTTTTTTTTTCTTTTTTTTTTTTTAAATTTTGCTTAAGTTGTTCCTTGGGAATTTGCTTTTTCGCAGTATTGATCGATAGTTTTTAAATGAGTTGGGTGTGAATAACGAGGCAAAACATTGATTTCGCTTGACTCTATGTGCAGAAGCTTTTGCATGTCGGTTCTTTATTGCTTACTGCAGTATCGGAATCGTATTTCTGCATGTTAAGGCGTCAATCTGAGGGTTGTTGTGTATGGGAACACTGTACATTTCTAAGAGGGTTTAATGCTTTCCAGATGATGAGCATAATTCAGTAATTTGTTGAGACTTATGCAGTTTTCACTCGCAGAACAAAAACAACTATTTCAGCACGTTGGAATAATAATAACTTAATATTGCATTACCTGGAGCAGAATGAGACTAGGACTGGGATCCTGCAAACCACAGGTCGATTTTTAACATTAAGACAAGATTTCGTGGAATAACAAGTGTCGAAAGTGAATGCTGGAAATGAGCACATTACTATGTGGCCAGGTGTGAGAATAGAAAAGACCACGTATAGGGATATGATCCAAAACTAGACTACTCTAGTATTCATAAGTTCCGGGAAGAGCCAGATTTCCTTTAATTACAGAGCAAATGCCTAGTCCGAATATGGCGCTCACACGCCCTCTTCCATTCGGATTATCGTCCCGACAATAATCGGTTTCTTGCCACCGCTTCTGAGATCGTACTTTGCGTCCCGTTGTCTCCCGTGACCGTTTCTGCAGCTTGATCAAATCGGCCCGAATTAGGCTTGTCGAGGCCAATCAGCGCTCTTCCACTTTCGCTTTCATCAACGGAACCGTCAAAAGTCCCAATATGTCTTTATTGTATGAGCGAAACACGCTCTGCAAATCTTCGGACGTTTCTTTCATTTCAACTTTTTTGTAAGCACAAAAGCCACTTAAGTTTGTCGCCAATTCAGTTCCGCAACCACTTGTTACCACACGCACTTTTGCAAAATTGCTTTGCAAAACCACTTCCTTCGCGACCCCTAAATCGTCCAACGCTTCCTGATCATTTAAATGTTCAACTTCTCAACTTTTCCTCAACTTAGGTTCTCAAACTCGACTGCGCCATATGAGAATAGAAAAGACCACGTATAGGGATAAGATCCAAAACTAGACTAATTTATTATTCATAAGTTTCGGGAAGAGCCAGTCTCCCCCTTAATTACAGAGCAAGTCCTTAGTCCGAATATGACGCTCACACTACGTGCTTGTTATTTTCTGCAATAAATGACTCAGTAAATTCAAAATATGCATTCTCATTGCGCATTGTCGAGTTTGATGACGCCCAGCAGTAAAGAGAAATAATAGTTTATGGACTCAAAAATTAGCGTAGCCAATTCGCTATTTTTCCACTATTTTCGTTGCATACACTCACCGACTGAAATGCAAATGGCGTGCATTTCGAATTGTCACCATTTGCATTTCTGCACTTCGTAGACGTGTGTGAATCAAATGACATTCATTTGTTTGTTGAAGCAGCATATACAGTGGCATTTATATTAATAATGTAACATGATTGTTTTGACACAATAATGTGAACAACACTTTTTTATTGTACTATGTATAACATAAAGCAAAGTATAATTACAAGGAAAAAGTGCTTGCCGCAAACTGGGTACTATCTTATAAACTAAAACAGCCAATCGTTACTTTATGTTTTTTTCAAAATGGCTGCCAACAACTTTGCCCAAACAATTAGTTGTATTCTAACATTAAAATCATTGAAATCTAGTGGTGGTTTAAATAACCACAGTGCTATAAACCAATCCACTTTTATAGTAGGCTATTTAGATGCAATTCTGCCAAATTACTAGGCTTCAAAGCATTTTTCATTGGAAATCATTTTGTGGGATTTGTTCTGACTGCTTCATGCTTCAGTAACATACTGTACAAGAAACTAACATAAGTGGAACTTGCCACAGCCTAGTTTATAACCTTATGTTACATCATAACACCATTTGGTTATAAGAACCAACTTTTTATAAAGAAAAAAGCCCTCTTTGCAATGTCCGTTCATTTATTCAACGATCATTTATTCGAAGGTTATTTATTTGACGGTTATTTATTCGCCAGGAATGAATTGTATTTTGGTCATGTGAGTTTAGTTTAGGTTAGATAAGGTTAGATAAGATTTGGTTAGGTTAGGTTAGGTTAGGTTAGGTGAGGTGAAGTGAGGTTAGGTTAGGTGAGGTTTGGTTAGATATACCAGTGAATAAATGACTGTCGAATAAATGACCGTCGAATAAACGATACGACCCTGTAGTGTTTTGATACAGTTTGCACTTTATGAGTTTGATGTAATTTAGTTTAAGAGCAATAGATTGCAGTAGTTACTAAGTTTATTATTGTGAAATTAAGTGACAGTTAGTTGGCAAATGTCATTGTACAAATTGTTATAAGCGGTTGCTTGGAGCAACCGCTCTAATAAAGTCAGTCATATTCGAACCGGTGAACGAGTAGGTTGATTCTTTATTCATAAGTTAGAAATACATTTGAAAGATTCCAAATTAGTAATATTGATAATCGAGGTAGCGACTTTCGAGTTTGTTACAGACCCCATATCCGCAACATATCCGATCTGACAAAAACTACGTCCAATTTACTGGCTTTTGTCTTAATTTGGCCGCTGTTTGTTTTTGAATTAAATCTCAATTTATCGACAGAGTTTCGTGCTGATAGTTACAAGGATTAGGTTTTTTTTTTTCCCTCGTTCTCTTGAAGCAAACAAACAAAAAAACTGGTCGGCTGGCTCATTGTGTTGGATAGGACGATATGCGTGACTAGAGAAAAGATTGTGCACGGAGCTGGCGTCCAAATAAGCTCCTCTGTTGCTGATTTGTCTGCGCCCAGTCGTTCCAGCAAAAGCTGTTGTGCACACTAATTAATCTGAAAGCTGCATGCAGTTTGGTGCGGATCGAAGTGGTACGGGGTTGGGAGTTGGCTGCATGTCGGGGTACACTCGTGTAGTTTCCGGAAGGAATTGTCTGGAGACGAATTATTTATCAAGTTGCAGACACGGGACCGGCGTTAGGCGAATTTGGCAATTATTAGTGCTATTAGGGTTTTGTTATCTTGGTTTGATGCTATCTGGCAATTCCTGCAGATAGTGCTGTATTGGAGGTGAGGTTAAGTCATTCATCATGGCTGTTAAAACTAGTGGCTTATGGCTTAATTGAAATTCAGCGTTCGTACTCAACTTGGTTATCGGTCGTTTCCAAATGGTTGGGTTCGGGGCTGACTATAAATTGCGCTGATATGGTCATAAGGTTTACAAAGGAGGGAGAAGTTTTAGTTCTTGGCGATGTGAGTTTGGTGATTTTAGTTATGGCAATGTCAGTGGGAGATTATTGGTCCAAATTGGTGCGTGCACACCGCACGGGTTCCAAAAAGGTTTAGGTTAGATTGTTCTGATGTTTGTGCTGACTTGGTGGGAATTTTTTGGGAGTTTTTAGTTTTTGTGTAATTTTAATCAAAAATTACTTGGCATGTGTGCTTCGCGAGTTACATCAAGAATGATATCACGTGTTAACGGGTTGTGAGTGGGAGCGTCACCTGTCGGTCATGTATTGCCAGGGTTGGCTCTATTTTAAGAATAATTTGAGTTAAGATCAGTTTTGAGTGATGATGTCTTGTTTTTTTGTGAATCTTATATTTATTTTTATATAAATCTACAAACACAAACAAAGATAAATGAAAAATAATGGAATGTAAATGAAAATTTACTAATAATAAATGAAAAAATAGTTTGAAATGTTAGCTAAACGTTTCGTAAACTGTTCCAAATTTTTATTTCAGGTTTTTCGTCTAAGATTACATTGCATTTAGTTTAGTTTTGTCACTTGTTGGTGCTATTGTTTTGTATTATGACGTCATCGTAATTTTGGCGCAATTCTAATATTAGAAAATAAATGCTCTTTGTGAATGTTCATCGGTGCTCGTTTTAGATTATCGATCACCAACAATATTGAACCAATAATGTAACCAAGATTGGGTCGATATATCAAAATCTTAACACTTAGGTATTGGGCAAATATTGATGCCCCAGATTGAGCCAATAATGGAGCCAATATTTAGACTCAATATTGGGTCAATATATGGAAACCTTAACACTTACATGTTGGTTCAATATACAATGCGTGAAAAATGAATAAAACCAGTTAAAATAGAGGAAAAATTATTTTTGTTTTCGGCAAAACGAGGAATTTTTTTTGAGCCGAAAATCCTAAGCTGGATTAAAATTCGTCGAAACGGGCATAAATCGTCTTGATTACGCATTCAAACACAATGCATTTATTTATCACTTCTCACACATTGGTATTGCTAATTCTCGTGTTGTGTTAATTCTTTATTGGACTGCATCTACCCTAAAGGTAACATGCCGTAACACGACCATACTATGTAGGCTTCATTGAATGCGGTGTTTACAAAGCTAATAAAACAGCCATATTCGACCGCAATTATTTTAAATTATTTGTCTTTTAAACCAATTTCTCTCGGTTTAACAGTAAAAAATGATCAAAAATAATGAAAAACGAGGTAGACAATAGAATAGTATTTTAATTTTGAATGGAGTAATTGAAATAAATATTTTTTTCTATTTAAATGTGGTCTGGGAGATGTCAGAATAATGTCTATTGGGTTGCTGCAGGTGTTATTAATGTGCATTGATATTTATCTGACTTTAAAAAAAAAATCAACACAGCTTGGGATTTAAAATTTTATTCTATTCTTGTGTTAAAGACTGCGTAATGATTTTCAAAAATTTAAATATTCCAATAATTTACCAGGACATAATGGAAGAATGGAACTGCAAGGAATTCGTGTCCAATTGTTCTTGGTGATTTATTCGAGAGAATCGCACTTTGGGAGCTTTTGGCGATTGGAGCATGCGCGGCTAATCCGTCAGATGATTCTCCGAGGATTGCTGCACATGAATTTGCAATATATTTAACCGTTAGGTGCAATTTGTATTAATGGTGGCTTATTTACATAATAGGGTACAAAATGGACGTTTCAACATTAATGTGAACGAGTTTTTTTTTTTTATTATTGCGAAATGTGCCCAAGTGACACAAATAACGTAGAATAAATGGCGAATTTACCCAGACAGTCTATCTGTCTATATAGATTAGGAATAGAGTTGAATAGAATCTAGCTTGATTCTAGTTAGCGTTGAGATAGAATTACCGTCGTCCGGGTCGGAACATATAAAAAATAGTTACCTCGAATTTCTGATGTATTACGCAGTTTGCGCCAAGTACTTTTACGTTATAAAAACTCTCGTTATGCCTATAACTATAGTGGAAAACTTATAAGTTTACATTATATCGAAAAATAGCGTAGCCAATTCGGTAATTTTCCACTATTTACGTCAGTGATAAAAAATTGCGATTTGCATTGACCTCGTTCGCCGCCATTTTGAATTCTCCGCTTCATTCGCAAGAGGAGCACATGTTACTATTTATCTCATTGTTTTCTTTTGAAAATCATTTCAATTCACAATAATAAAGTTGTGGCATTGTTTTGAATTAGTTAAAACAGAAATTGTGTCTATATTTAATATAAGAAACAGTTTCTAGTTTCGGAAATCACGTGACTTTGCAAGTTAAGTCGACTTTTATAACTAACGTGAAAGCGCAAGTACAAACTGAACTTTTATATTTTTACGTTACAATATTTATAACGTAAAATTGACTATAATTTTAAGGGAAAAGTACGTGGCGCAAACTGTGCATTGGTTCGTTTCATCAAATATCGATATAGCAGATTTTGATATCGTGTCTATATAGAATTCTAGATCGCCTAAATACAGATTTTGCATATATTCTGTAAAGATAATAGACTAATGCACAGAACCTAGATTAATTCTATACATATTCGTTTTTAAATCAAATCTGTATAGTTTTCACGTAAATTTAGGTTGACATTTTCGAATGGGTAAATAATTAATCATCTTTTGAAGACACTCCAATAGCAGTATCTTGAGCTTTGAAATCCGCCCACGCACTTTGTCCCATTTATTCTGCGAGAAGGTGGCAACGGCATAAATCAGCATCTCCACTCTTGGTGGTGATAAAGTTAGAAACTTGTGAAGGATGATAACGTATGGAGCATTGCTTTGCAAGTTAAATTTTTACTGGTTCAGGAGTTTGTAAAAGTATAGCGTGTAGGGTTTTTTGTTTTAAAGAGGTTGGTTTAAAATGTAAAATATAATTGCGACTTGTTTGCATAATAAAGACGCGTTTTTAATTAAGACTGGCATCTAGTGTTGGGAGATTAGAAATGTTTTTTTTTAATTTACGTGCATTGTTACTTTAGGGTGTGATCGTAAAAATGATTTCAGGTGAAAACAAACAGTATTTTTATGTAAAAAGTGCATTCTTTCACTAAAATTTTTGTACGTAAAATGTACACTTTTGTACATCATATGTACATTATTAATTACACCTGAAAAGAACATTTTTACATCTGAAAAGTATAATTTTTACATCTGAAAAGTATAATTTTATACCTGAAATGTATAATTTTATACATGAAATGTACTTTTTGACACCTGAAATAAACATTTTTACATTTGAAATCTGAAATGTACATTTTCAAACCTGAATTTGAAATGTACATTTTTACATCTGAAATCTGAAATGTATTTTTTTATACCTGAATTTGAAATGTACATTTTTCCACCTGAAATGTACATTTTCCCACTTGGCATGTACATTTTCCGTCCTGAAAGGTACATTTTCTCACCTGAAATGTACATTTTCACACCTTAAATGTACATTTTCACACCTGAAATCTGAAATGTACATTTTCACACCTGAAATCTGAAATGTACATTTTCATACCTGAAATCTGAAATGTACATTTTTACACCTGAAATTTGAAATGTACATTTTTACACCTGAAACGAACGTTTATACACGTGAAATAATTTTTTTTGCATTTATTCACCCAAAAAAATTTTTCTTTTCTAAATAAAATGTATAGCTTTAGACTAGAACTACATATAAATGCAATACACAACATTTGCTTATGATTGGTTCAAAGATACCACGCGATAAAGCGCTAAGAATTGGAGTCCAATAGACGAATAAACGATGTGATTGCTTCTACACACACCAGACACAAGGCAACAACCTGGGACGATTGCATCGAAACGACCAAGTCATTTTCTCTCAGCAGTTACACCTACCCATCTCAACTACCGACAGAGCGCTCTAAATTGCAATGGGGCACATACTCTTTTAGGAATTTCTGCATTTTATTGCCAGCGTTTGCCCCTCAAAATTCCTTTTATATTCTTCTCCCCATAATTTTATCACCAACTTTCCAATTACCTCAGATATCATAATAATGCGGATTTATACACAGACTCCAATTTTGATTCTTGCCAATTTCCAATTCCAATCAAAAAAAATTTTTTGGCTGCGAAACAAGTTTCGAAGAGCAAACAATTCGATTTTATTGTTGCAGCACGTGGTCCTTATCCCTGGAGGACAGAAAATAATGTTAAAAGTTGCTATATCAGCATTTACTTGTGAAATTCAAAACAATCACGCATCACTTTTTTGTGACGCCGCCTTTTGCAGCATCATTTATGTATGCAAATAAACATCACTAATTTACATGTCACGCTAATGTCTATGTTACTACAGTCGAACCTCGTTATAACGAACCGCAAGGGACCCGAAAATATGTTTGTTATAACAAAAGTTCGGTATAAGAAATTACAGTACAAATTTTTTTTTTTAGTTTTGTAACTGAAAACAAATCCATGTTTATCATAAAAAAGATTATTAATTTATACACATGGTGAGTTTTGTTTGAATTTAACTTTTTACAGTTTTTTTTAAAATAAAATGTTTATTTTCATCAATTTAAAAAATGAAATTTTCTGGCACATCGTATAAACAAGTGAATCATGTGACTAATTTTCAAAATTCGTTATAAAAAGGGCTTGTGGGTATTAGAGAGTTCTTAAAAACTTGTTCTTTATAACGAATAATTCGTAATATCTAAATTCGTTATACTGAAATTTTTTAACTTGGTGTTCTATGGGAAACCAACCAAGTCATCTAAAAAAAAAATTTATAACAAAAATTCGTTATAACGAGGTTCAACTGTACTCATTTCGGCCCATTAGCAACTTCTTCAAACTTGATGGAAACACATCAAAATTGTGTTTCCCGAAGTAAGACCCCACATTTGCCCTGTTATTGTCTTACTTGACTTGAGAATTCATTCCTAACATCCAACAAATAACATTCGCATCGTGCGAGATGACCTTTAACTAGGTATTGGAATGGCGCACCCAACTGGCGACCAAGAACCTGAGTAATGAGTGCGTGCACCTGGGGAGAGTCGCAGTCTCGAGGCATTAGGTGGAAAGATGAAGGTGTTCGCATCTCCCGTTCTCGTCAGTTAATTGCATCTTGGCTCGGTTTGCTCGCGTGAAGGAGATCTTTGGCCTGGTCTGGTGTTTTCCCGGACTTGTCGTCGCTTAATTACCGCGCTGATCGGCGATCCGAGGGCCACACGCTCGACTGACCCGCTGAATGTATTAAGGATTAGTGTAATTTGGTTAGGAACCTTCTATACGCCGTCTGGAGGCGCTTGTTTAATTCGATCGGGGTTGGTCGGTTCGTTTGCAAGCCATTTTTCTTGATGTAATTAAGTGATGGATGCTGCGGGTTAATTGCACATATTTGTTTGACTTGGCATGTGGAAGTGAAGGGTTTTTTAAAAAAAAATTTTTTTTTTATTATTATTCTGTTCGGAAAGGATGAGTTTTGTGCCAAGTTAGATTTTGCTGAAATGGCATAAATTTAGTGCATTGGCGGTTTGGGAGGAATTGCATTGCTTCGTCTTATCTAGAGAGCCGCGATTTGACTTTTCCTTCTGGCGCGGCTTTGCGGATTGGAATGGAATGGAAAGGAGGAAAAGCTTGGCATAGGAGATTCGAGTTTTGATTGGGTATTTGGAATTGCATTTGAATTTTCGACGGTTGACAATTAATTCGAGGGGAAGTTGATGTGTTTTGAAGAGAATTTGTGTTTGCTCTTTAGATATTTGGATGGCTGAATGTTAACATTTGAGGTTAGTGCTTTTTTGGAATATGACATTAGTGCATTAGGGAAAAACATATGGGAGCATTTGGAAAGTTCAAAAGAACTTCACCTAGGCTAATAGATTACATGGTGTTTTGCTTTTAAATTGGTCTCTGGGATCTACACTAACATTATGCGCTGATCGGAGTGTAGTTGAGGAATGTGAAGCATACCTATTCCATTGGGAGATGAGCAAAATGTTTGTTGTATGCTTAGGCAACGGATCAATAAATTGATAAAAGATAAACCTGAAGCTCTGTCTGAGCAAGATATCTAATGAGTTTATTCTGGCGAAATGTATGTGCAAAGTCTTTTTTTGTCAGAAATTGCTATTGGAGTGTAGGACTGGTGGGAAAGCAGTCAGGCGGTGAAAACTTGTGTGATTGTATGGAGCAAATGGAGTTAGTTGCTATATCAGCCTTTTGATGAGAATGTGGGGTATTTGATTTTGAATGTACAAGAGGTGTACACATGAGATGTCCATTGAGGATTTTAACCTTGAGTGCTTACAAAAGACATGATAAAGTTGTAATGGTAGATCTTGTTAGGAAGTGTTATGATGTCTATGTTCATCGTATTGATCTGGGTTGGGTTTTTATGATTGCATTAAATCCTGGTAAACGTAAAGGTGAGTTTTCAGTAGTAATATACCGAGCACGCCGAGTAATTGTCAAATAATTAGGTCCGCATAAATCTTTTTGACAAAAAGATGAGTGCTGACCTAAATTTGACAATTACTCAAGCGCGAGGTGTATTTTATGAGGGAATTTATTGATAGAAAATTGGAGAAACGACCGTGAAGAGTTTAAATGGGATCAAAATACCATTTGTATTTTGGTTGTGAAAACCCACAACAGCCAGCGCAAAGAACAAGCGTGCATTATCGAAATGGTGAATGCAGCCACCTACGGCCACCAATCCGAAGGCGAATGGGGTTTGTTATGCGCTTCGGGATTGGTCGGACGAACGATGAACGTTGTGTTACGCCGTCTCATTGGTCGTCAAAGCACCAGGGAACATTATAGAAGTGTGTAGTGGTAAATTCTCACATGAACGAAGATTGTAGCTAAGTATACGACTGGAACACAGAGCAGTACACAGAGTAATTGTAATCAAGCTAAACGTAAGCTAAAGCAAATCTAGCTAGAAAGTATTGTGGTTTGTACAAAATATTCTTTTGAGGTCTTCAGAACACATTCTGTGGGCAATTTGAGTATGTTTTTGTGATCATTACGACTTCTGTCTTCTATTGCCCTACAGTATATCAATATTCTGGTCTTCAGTACTTACTGAAGATGGCTAAAGGTGGACCGAAAGCTTTTAGATGTATGCTGTACTAGCGTAAGTGCTCTTACGGGTTGGCTTTCCGGCCGCGCATTAAAGGATACCCGTGTTGCTCCGGCATTCCGCGTTCAATTAGAGCATTTACGGTCAGCAAACCGGATTAATATCTTTAGAGGCCTTAAGCACTTAAAAGATTTTGGTGTTTATATACATGTCTAATTCAAAATTTACAGCAATTAACAGCGTATTGAAAATGCTGTGGAGTCCCGTTTCCCGTGATGCCCTAAGCACATGCTTACATTGTTTGGCTAGTTTGCAAACCTATTGGTTTGGATACATGTTTCTCTTACCAATTACATGCTTGGCTGTCAACTTTGCACGTTGCCTTTACAATCTTGAGCTTGAAATCGTTTAGTGGAGCAAAAGGAAAGAAACTTAAGCTGAATCTGCTGAAGCACAAAGCAAACTTAATGCAGGTTTCAGTCAAGTTTATGAAAGTGAATACTTTTATGCGTTTAATTAGTTAGGAAAAGGACAAAAGCAATTTGAGCAATTTTGATTGCAGTTGCTAGAAGGAAAATGACAGCTGATTTTTTTTTTTTTCTTAAAGTTGTTGAAACTTATTTTTCTCTTCCCACCCCGTGTCTGTGGCTTTGGTGGCAAAGTGGTGGTTTGTAGTCTTATCTCATACCTTGAGGATGCGGGTTAAATCTGGTGGAGACTTTTAAAAAGGGAAATAAAGCTATCGGTTTTATGTGTGTTGCACATCACACATTTAAGGTAAACGGTGCTGTATTAGGCGTTGATTTAACGAGTGTTGGATGTGCTTAATTATTTATTTCATTGTGTTGAAATTTTAATAAATCTGGAAGGATAAAGGACAGATCAAAGGGTCGTGATTAAAAGACGCAGGAAGCAGATGTTTTTGATTGGGTTCTTGCTGTATTGAACATATTAATATCCGGTTTTAAGCCAGGCCGCAGCATTGCCAGATGATTATCGGAGAAAAAGTGCACTCTACTTGGTTAAAATCGATTCTTGTTTACTAAAATTTAGATGCTTGGAGAATTTGAAAGGTTTTAATTGCTAATTGTATGGTTTCTAGCATGTTGGTTTAAAGGTACTGGGAATGGTCCGAGGGGATTTTGATTGTCTTCGTGAGGAAATTATTAATGTCGGTAAGACAAATTGTCTTAGATTTTGAACAATGTTGTCTTGTAGTCAGCCCTTGGTAGTTTGATGCAAAAATCAAATTGAAGAATTTTTGTCTGCAAACATATGAATGTAATATATGCATGATTTTTGGAAATAATAATAGGAACGGCACTAGTTATTCGTGTGCAATCAACAATTTTATATTTTTTTGTGTTCGTGTGCTAAGAAAATGGGATTTAGTGTTTGAATTCGGTATAAAGATACCGTGCACAGATTTGGAACAATGCTGTCCTAGATTTGGAACAATACTGTCCTAGATTTGGAACATTATTGTTCTAGATTTGGAACATTATTGTTCTAGATTTGGAACATTATTGTCCTAGATTTTGAACAATTCTGTTCTAAATTTGGAACATTATTGTCTTAGATTTGGAACATTATTGTCTTAGATTTTGAGCAATACTGTCTTAGATTTTAAACAATAGTGTCTTAGATTTGGAACACTATTGTTCTAGATTTGGAACATTATTGTCTTAGATTTTGAACAATTCTGTTCTAGATTTTGAACAATTCTGTTCTAGATTTTGAACAATTCTGTTCTAGATTTTGAACAATTCTGTTCTAAATTTGGAACATTATTGTCCTAGATTTGGAACTTTATTGTTTTAGATTTGGAACATTATTGTTCTAGATTTGAAACATTATTGTCCTAGATTTGGAACAATTCTGTTCTAGATTTTGAACAATTTTTTCCTTGATTTTGAATAATTTTGTTTCTAGATTTGGAACATATTATCTTAGATTTTAAACAATTCCGTTCTAGATTGTCTTAGATTTTGTCTTTTTCATTGTCTTAGATTTTGAAAAATTCCGTTTTAGATTTTGAATCATTGTCTTAGATTTTGAACAATTTTGTCCTGAGGTTTTGAACAATTTTGTCTTGAGATTTTAAACATTATTGCATGTGACATTTTTGCATGTGACAGGCAGTAAAGAGACAGGTAATAAATGCAATACTTGAGATATTTTTCTGAGTTTTGTTTCATAGTTTATTTAATTATTTATTTGGAAAAATTTAATTTGTAGCGTTGCTTTGAAGTTGACATTTCTTTAGTTTTTTATTTGATGTGTATACCGTGTAGTGACAATTGAAAACTTGAAAGAAGACAGGCTGGGTAAGTGAATGAAATTCTATTTGAGTTGCAACGTGATGCAGTGGCAAGCTCACAACTCACATCATGTTCGTTTTTTTTCTTCTATTTTTGTCCATGTCGAATTAAAATGTGCAGCTATCCAATTACCACTCAAGGTGAGTCGTCGCAAAGTGAGTTTGGGTCTGTTGATATTACAATTTTTTATTTGTTGGGGAATGCGTATCGAGTGGGTCGTGAATAGTTTCAATCAATTTTTGATTGTAGAGGCGGTTGAGTGTTTTAGATGTTGCTTTATGTCGTAAAAATATGGAAAGAAGTGAGATGACTTGAAAACCCCTTAGGCGTTTGTTGCTAGAACTGCAGCGTTCCAGTGCAGTTTCCATTATAAATGAAGCCGGCGCGGGTTGCACATTGTTCCCCATGGAGTCGTCATTACAAATGCCCGGATTATTCCTGCTTTTGCTCTTCTTTTTGCTTAACTACCATTCCCATTCACAACTGGAGAAGTCGTTGTTTCTCTGCACTTCTGGTTAAACAAATTTCGTCATTAGGTGCATTCACTGTCTCTGTTTATGTTGTTTCTTGGTATTTCTATAAACCGAAAAAAACAGAATAAGTGTTTTATTTTTTTGGGTTTTACGAGTAAATGGCAATTAAAATGTGAACACGGTAAAGATTACATTGTATTTAGTTCAGTTTCTGCCACCAATTGGTGCTATTGTTTTGTATTGTGACGTCATTATAATTTTGATGCAATTCTAATAATAGAGAATAAATACTCCTCGTGAATGTTGATTGGTGCTCGTTTTTGATCATCAATTACCAACAAAAATTTCTTTTATCTTCAACCAATTACATCATTTGGTGGTGGTTGGTTCACCCGCAAGCATTTGAAGTTCGATCTCCGATTTAACTTGCCTGTGACCGCTATTTGGAATTTGGTTGTACGAACCAAAACTAGGTACCATAAACCACTTGAGAAACCACACTACAGTTTACGCCCTGCATTTTGATGTCGAATTCACACTGCGCATCACAGTCTGCGCAAGCATTTAATGTAGTAATTGTCAAGCTTGATGTGCACAAGGGAAATATAGCAACAATATATCGGTACAGTGCTGTAAATTACTTTTGTTTATGAGTTGATTGTTGTTTATTTACTTTTGTATTAGCAAATTAGGTTTGATATTAGGCTAAACACTGCTAAATAACTACTGCGCAGAATGAAGTGTGCAATATGTATTCGGTATCAAGCTGCCAGGCGTGAACTGCCCTTATGGTTAAAAAATGCATAGCAATTATACTTCAATGTATTACAATGTATTTTGAAATGCATTAAGTTTGACAATACACTTGAGAATGCATTTTCTAATACATTTTTGATACTACACTTTGTAAAATGTATTATGAAACGCATTCCACAACATTATTAATTGCGAAATATGAATGCATTGTTAAAATACATTTTATTAAATGTATTACGAAATGCATTATTTAATATACTTGAAATTTATGAAATGCTATTTATTTTGGAATACTTGAGCAAATCTAAAAATATATTGTAAAATGTTCTTTTTTAAACCGTGTGAGTGTAGGCATGGTTTCTGTTTTTGCGGTTTTTGAAGTCAGTTTATGGTTGTTTTTGGAGTCTATTCTGTTTATAGAAACACAACAAAGTTATTGATATGCAGTAATAGAAGATTGGCAATTACATTATAACTTATAACTTATTACTTATAAATGTATAAGCTACAAGTTATTAGTCCATCCATTTGGCGAAAGCCCTTTTAATGAATGAACATATAAAATGGAAGCAAAAGTTCTAAAACAGATTTACATATCCCGTGATTGTTTTAAAAATGTTTTATACGATTAACCATGCTCCCACTAGTTCTCTAAATCAGTGCTTCTCAAAGTATGTCATGTCATGGACCGGTATTTTTTTTGTCCCAATGCGTTGCGGACCAGTAACATATTCAGTTGCAGTGAAATTTTTATGGAACTACAACTAAAGTAACATTTAAATTAAAAAAACACAAACTTTATTGGGAAAGATGGGCCTGTTTATTTTTTTTTACTAGTTTTTTCATTTGTCGGTTCACTAATTTTTACATGTTTTGTCATTTTAGACAGTTTTGATACATTTTCATCAATACTTTCTCATTTTCTACCGGTTTTAATCCATTCCAGACTGTATAAAACGTGCAAAACTGTTTAAAACAGGTAGAAAATAAGAAAATATTAATGAAAATGTAACAAAACTGTCTAAAACTGGTTAAAACGGCAAAAACGTGTGAAAATTAGTCAAATATAATGTGTCGGGTTTAAATCAGCTGAACACAACAGTGCTGTTATGCTGGGGCTTTGCCTAAGTAATTATTTATTTCTAAAACAACCTGATGCTAATGAACCAAACTTATTTGCGGACCAGGTAAACGTATAAATAACTTATAGGTATAAGTTATAAGTTCTTTATACGTTTGTATTTATTTATAAGTTATAAGTTTCTGGAAGTGAAAAAATAGAGATTTAGCAATTGCATTTTTATACATTCAACTTGTGCTACTAGACAGCTCTAGTTATATAGCACCTAGTATAACGCGCCATTTATAAGGTATAAGCTGAACGTATAAAAATGTAATCGCCAAACCTCTATTAGGTCATTGTATAATAGCAAAAACAGCGGTGACTTTTCGGTATTTGTCGAATAACATTAACTTCATTTTTGAAATTTTTTATGTTAAATATTATAAAAAAAAAAAAGAAAAAGAAAAAGAAAAAGAATGATCGTTTCTTTATTTTCTGGTGGCACACTTGGTTTGTCATCCAAGTGAAAAGGAAAAAACGCAGCGATGCGTCCGGACTCGCTGACATGGACGTTTGTGAATAGTATGCTTGCGCGATTCAATTGGTAATTTGCCAGTTCATCTTGCTTATTAGGACGGGGCTGTAGGATTATTGATTGCCGACGTGAATTTGGAGCGAGGGGATTCGAATCGCTTGTTTGTTCAGACGATGCGCGCTTGATTTATTCCACAAGAAAGTAAACAGAAAGGTTGTTGATAATTGGAAAAGGAAAGCGAATTAATTAATTTCAACACAGGGCGAAAATACATTAGTAAGAAACTCGCAAGAAACAACTCGTGACGACAAACAGCTTTTTACGAATCGAGGTTTAAGTGGGATTTAGAAATGTGTGATTTTTCTCGTTTCATGTGTTTGAACTCGATGCTACTGCATTAGTCGAAGCTCGAGGACCCTATAGAGGGGTTCTTGAGGTGCATGGTTAGAGCGACGCATTAAAATTCGGCTCTTGGCAACTGGTACCGATGAAGATTTGTAACGAGTTTGCAATTTTTTTTTTTTTTTTTTTTTTTTTTCTACGGTTGGAAACAGAGATACTGGGGTCTCTGCGCGTTCCAATTATCCCTCCATGAGGAATTGGTCGAAGAGAGCTATAAACTGTAATCCTATGAAACTAGTTTCCAGTTGGGAGGAGGAGGTTGCAGTTGTCTTTACAGTCGAACAACTCCTTTTAACAAAACGGGGGAAAGACGAATTTGATGAGACGTTGCTGGTTTGGAAAGGAAAATTTGATTTGATTTTGTCAATGACAAATTTGTGGTTTATATTAGGGGGTTTCATTAAATGTACAGTTTTGTCAGTTTGTGATTTTTTTTTTTATTAATCTCAAAATCAATCATTTTTGATGGACTTAAATTCAATTGAACGATTTTGAATTTGTGCGATTTTAAGATTCTGAGAATAGTCACATGACGCAATCATCGTAAAATGTGACACAGAAAAATCTGTGTACAATTCAATTCACACATGAAACGAAAAATTTACAAATTAGGTTGAAACAACAATTTCATTGCATTTAAAAGTTTTACTGAATCCTCTTGGTTTGTCTAGCTATTTTTGAATTCACAAATGATTCGACACATTGTAAATTATATGAGATAGCCACTTAGATCGAGCGCGGTCGCCTCCATTTTGTTTTGCGTTTAACAAGTCTCAAAAATCGCAAAAACTACCGGTTTCTTGATTTTTGTTTTTTTTTGCATTTTTCCACTTTTGTGGTTTTGCAATTATGCGCATGATTGGTGGAACTGATATCACGTGATAAATCCAAAAGTGCAAAATTACAAAACCGCCTCTATTAATGAAACTCCCTCGCGAAATCAGAGTTGCAAATTTTCTTGCTTACTCATGGGTTAGCCAATGTACATAGAAAGCCGAGAATTTAAATACAGTTTGGCACATAATTTAACCCGAATAAACAAATCGGCTTTATTTGTTTATTCGATTAAGATCTGCATAAAATTTGCATAGGAAGCGCCGAAAGTGTTTTTATTTTCCAATGTAATCTTATGAATTATTAAATTCCTTACCATCCATAATAGAAAATGAAATAAATTTAATAAAAAAATAATATAGTTTCTTTGATAAAGGCAATGACCGCAAGTGTAAGGGTCGATGTCACACTGGAAGCAACTCATCACGCATCAACGAATAGTGGCAGTAAAAGAAAAGCGTGTATTGAAGTCCAGTGGCTGTAGAAAGCACTTGGCAACACGTGTTGGCTTCTTTATTCTCTTTGCGCACTGTTATCTGCGCGCTGATAATTGGCAAAAGATTAATTCGCTTCAATTTTCACTTCTTCTGTACTGCACCCGAAATTAATGCCTGGCAACGAGCCCGTATCGTCGACATTACACTGCTCGCTGTAATTACGGAAGAGGAAAAGAAGTGCAGCAAAATCAAGTGCAGCTGTGTGATAACCTTTTCAAATTTTCGCAAAAAGTATATAGATCAAATTACAGAATCGTTTTGCGCGCTCTGGTGGCTGTTTTGTGCATTACGTGGTAGGCAACAAGTAAACGGCGTATTACAATAATGCCTACTAGTTGTGCTGCTTTTGGGTGTCATAAAATTTATTTACTGGAATCTGTTTATTTATTAAACAATCGAATCACTAGCGCAACGTGTTTGTTGCCTACGAGGTCTGTGCATGCGCGAAAAGATCCGGATGAAAACAACAACAGTAATTTGGTTTATTTGTTAATTTTTATTTATTTATTTATTTTAATTTTTTAATTTTTAATTTATTTGAATGGAATTAAACGTTCGATGAACTGGTTGTTTGAAGCTGAATGTGTGCATACCATTTAGAAAATGAAATTGCAACGGCTCGGTTGCCATTGTGCTTACGGTTTACAAATGGAGTGCATTTTCCATGCGCCTAAAATTTAATTAAAGTAATTCAATTTGAACGGTTTTACCGAAGTAAAATTTAGTGCTGGTTTCTGCACATTTTACAATCATATAGCATCTAGCAATGTTGTTAACTTAAGGCTTGTCCATTAAATAATCAAATATTTAGTACTTTAAAGAAAATATAGGGTGAAGGCTTGACTTTTCCCCAGATCTACCCACAGACCTAACCCCCAGTCCAATTTTACTAGCAAAAATGTAATTAGAATCTACTACGCGTTCGATCATTGCCGGTTTTTCTCTGTGGGTTACCGAAAACAATTTTTATTAAAACACTTTTAAACAGACCAAATTACTGTTGTTGTTTTCATTCGGGTCTTTTCGCGCATGCACAGACCGTGGTAGGCAACAAACACGTTGCGCTAGTGTATTTTGAATGCAGTTTTTGATTCGATCGTTTAATAAATAAACAGATACCCGTAAATAAATTTTGTGACACCCAAAAGCGGCGCAACTAGTAGGCATTGTAACACGATGTTTACTCGTTGCCTACCACATAGTGCACAAAATTGCCACCAGAGCACACAAACCAGGGCTTCCATTGTTTGTCTTATTTCTTTTAGTAATCATTTAGTATCAACAACTGGAGCAGTGTAGCAATCAAAATTTTGTGTGCTCCGGCTCCGCTCCAACTCCGGGCAGAAGTTATTGCTGCAAAGCCCTGGTACAAACGTTAGATAGAACGTAATTAATTGGGATAAAATGATCAGCAGGTGGCGCAACAGAACAATTGCAATTCACACTGGACATTTTGATATAAATGCGTAGAAGAATATAATATCGACTTTTATTGCCGTATTCGCACTGATGTTTTCGAACTGTGTGCTGGATATTTGGGAATTTGGTTTGGACAAGTAGTTTTGTGTGAATGTTTGATGGCGAAATTGATAAATTTAGGTTCGGTGAAAGGCAGTGCATACGTTTCGAACGTGCTCGATCGTGTACAATATTTATTCGCGGCCCGTAATCGAGTGACGCGCGCCAGACACAGTTTGGAGGCAGAACGCAGTCAGTATGTTTAATGGATGAATGTAGTTTGAATGATTGAGTTTGGGAGAGAAGCAAAAATTTAAATTTCAAACGAGTATTCGCGCAAGTCGTTAGGCGGACATCCGCAACGTGTTCTTACGTGTCATGGCCGTCGATCGAATGTGCAAATATCGATCGGCCAGTGGGTTTCTTTGAACTCGTCTCGTGCTGATGCACGTCTAATGATGGAGGATTTCCGATTGAAGCACACGGCGTTAAGATTTCTTTTTCTTTAATTTTTTCTCCTTTAGTTTTTATGGCTTAAATTGTGGTTTTGACGAATTTTATGGTCGTTAAAATGAAATTGTGAATCGATAATTGATGAGATGCCAAACGATGACATTTTAATTTTATGCGTTTGATGGATTTGCATCGATTTTAATCGCGGGGAGGTTGAGGCAATTATGCGAGGTGATTGATACATAATTAAGGTAATTCGTGCAATTGCAAGAATCAATATTGATAATGGTCATGATTGGTAAGACTTATCTGTGCTTGATGTCTATCACAGTCAAATCGAATTACCGTATTTTTCCAAATAAGAGCCGCGGCTCTTAATCGGAGGAATACGGTAAATGTTTTGTGCGTCAGGAAATTCGTGCGAGTGACCATCACAAATTAATTAATTCGACTTGATTGTGTCAGATATCTTTTTAATTTATTTTTTATTTTTTTGTTATTTTTTGTTATTTTTTTAAATATAGTTTTATATTTTTTGTGTGTGAACATGAATCGCTTAAAAGAGCCCCGTAGCAAATATGATTTTTGTTTGAAATTTCAGCTTTGCTTGATGAAATACTGCAAAATTCAGCTCCACAGTTTTGAGCCCCCAGCAGTAAATAAGGTAGGCTCTAATACAAATGTATAAAAATCTGGAGCTTTTTTTTTATTGTATGTTTATTTAATTTTAAATTAAATTAAATTTTTTTTTATTTTTTTTATTTTATTTTTGAATGAATTGCTATGTAAGTTGCATGTTTGAAATTGCGTGCTTGGTTGTATTCATTCATATGATCAAAATGCTTCATGTAGTCACACTTTATTTATTTATTTTTATATGTGTGTCTTTTTTTTTTTTTTCAATTTATTATTTTTTCTGTGTAAGTGTGTAAATGTGGTCACTCGTCTCAAAACGCGGGGTTTTAGTCATTAGATCAGTTTAAGTAAATGTCAGCTAGAGAAAACAAAAATAACGACTGTTAATTAAGACTAATCAGTTGATTTATAGTGTAGTTTCCGACACATGAATGAAGATTAAGTGGCAGTGCTAATTGCTTGTCGGATTCACGAATGGCATCTGTGAATCTATTTGTTTATTTATTTATTAGACGTTTGGCGATTCCGTTTTTTTTAACTTCAAAAAACGTATAACTTATAAATATAAGTTGTAAGTTCTTTAAACGTTTATAAGCTCAGAATCCAACTTATTAAACAGAATTGTAAGTCCAGGGGTCATGGGAAGCTGTTATATTTATTTAGAGAACTCTAGTACAAACCTTTTTAAAACAACTATGGGATTTTGCCAAATGGGTGGACTTATAACGTATAACTTATAAATCTATACGTTATAAGTTGTACATATAAAAAATGTAATTGCCAAATCTTTATTTATTTATTTTTAAATATAAAAAATTTAATTTTTTTGTGATAACTTAATGGAAATGCTTTCTAAATGTAAATTAGCTTATTAATTTTGGGGTACTTAAGGATTTTTATATTTTTATCCCTTAACGAGGAGATGGGTTATAGTCCACGTCATAGCGATGAAAGCATTAGTTCATATATTAGCGCTTTATCGGTCACTGACCTTTTAGTCAAGCATTGTAGTACGATGATTACATTTGCAATTCAAGAGGGTCCGCGAGTCCAAAGATGAAATGGCCGAATTTTCTATTGTGAATGTTTTTTTTTATTTTTTTATTTTTATTAATTTATCTTTTTAAAATTTATTTTAATAACATTATTTTAATGGAAATTTTAATTGGATAGTGGTCGAATTTCAAAAGCTATTTGCACTTTGCAGATGTGAGTTTTTTTATATCTGAAACGTGTGTTTTTTGCATGTTGATGTACCAGGTGTGCAACAACAAAATTTTTATACTTTTTTATTATTATTAATTTTTTTTCTGTTACAAATTTTTAATTTTTTTTTATCATTAGTAATTGTGTTCCATAAAATGCGGGTTGCTTTTAGGGCTGGGCTTTCCTGCATGCCCCATAGACCGCATTATCTTTTTCGTTTTCATTTAATCGAGTTTGCAATTAGATAAATAAAGTGGCGCTGTGGAAACGAACAAAATGGGTATTTTAATGTGTTTTAAAAGTATCCCCGAGAGAAATTCGCCTTCCCATTTTGACTGAGGACATTTTAGAGGTCGTCGTTGTTTGCACTCAAGGTCTTTTGAATAGCTGCAAGTACGATTTGCCTGCCAAGAAATCCTATTGGATACCGGCGAATCGTCGTTGTAAATTCTCGGTTTAAAACCCTCTGAGATTGTTTAAAGGTTAGCACCGTTTGGTTTTGCGCCCCTAGTGGTGTTTTCAGTAAGCAGATTTGCATGCGCTTGTTGTCGGCCAAGCTGGTATTGGTCTCGTGCGAGTTTATTTGCGCGGTCACTGCTTGTGCAGAAAGCCAAAGGCCGTGGCCGAGCCAATGGAAGACGGGGTTTTGCGAGGAAGAACGGTCGGGGGGAAAAACAAGTCAGTGTGAAGTGTCTTTGCTGGCAGAGGGCCAGAAGAGATTTGGTGGTTTGACGTCGCTGCAGGCTTATTGTTGAGTTGTTGGTCATTACCAAGTACACGGAGAATGAAAACAACACATTTCTGTTTCTGGATGATGGGGAAAAAGAGGACAAAAAATGGTTACTGCACCAATTGTGAATCCAATTATTGGAAAACAATAAAAATTGAAGTTTTATTTTTCATTTATTTGTTTTTATTTTTTGTTTTTGTGGTCTGGAGTTGTGTGTTTTTTTTTTTTTTTTGTTTTTTTTTTAAAGTTTGGATGGTTGAATTAAAGGGTTATTGCGTTGCGGGTTTATTTTTAGAGGTAATGTTTTGACATGGTAAGATTGAGTGCTGGTTGGATGTGTGGAATTGGCTCTAAGTGTCTTTTGATTGGAAGTTGGGATGTTGAGAGGTGCTTTCTAAAGGAAGATGTATATACAGTAGAGTCTCTGTAATCCGAAGTATATTGGACCGGGTGACGGGTTACTGCAGATTGTTGGATTGCTGGATTTTGAATACAAATAGAACTACAAGAACAAATCACTCTGTTTATTAATACACCAACTAATCATACAAACAACTAGCAATTGGCAGTACTGTACTGTATACATCATTTTCTCTTTGACACACGTGAACACGTTGAATTGACTTTTAGAACCCAACTAGAACCCAAGAAGTGTTTTTTTTTCTTTTTCTTTTTTTTTTTAATTTAAAAAGAAAAAGAAAAAACAAAAACACTTAAAATACGACATTTTGACTGCTGGCTTTATTGTTATTTTTTTATTTTTATTTTATTATTTTGTCGGTTTGATTTTTATTTTTTTTTATTTTAATTAAAATGAAAAGAGGGAGAAAAGTCGATGGAAAATATTTTAAAAAAAAAATATATTTAGCAAACTAAGCTTGAGGATTCTTGCCAAGGTTCAATTGAAGCTGCCAAGTGCTTGGGTAATGAAGCACGAAAATTATGGAAAGTTTTGTACGTTTCTTAGGGACTTATCTGGCATTCAGAAAAAAAGAAAAAAAAATTAAATTTGATGGTGAATAAAAAAAAAAAAAAAAAAAATGGGCAATTGCAGTTATCATTCGAAAACGAACTCTTCATCAAATGAGTTAAATTGGCAAAAATTGCCTTTTTCTTTCTTTCGCTTCTTTTTGTAGCCAAATTCGAGATTGGCAGTAATCTGGATGATTAATCCCAGTTGCAAAGTCTTTCTTTATATCTCAAGCAAGCAGCCACCATACATGGAAGTTAAGTAAGCTGGCGAGGATTAAGTGGGTTTTGCTACTATGGAAAGCAATTTGCGACGCTTTAATAGATTTTAGTGTTTTTTTTTTTTTTTTTTCTCTTTTTCTTTTTGTTTTAATGTAAGACACTTAACGTTTGTGTCGTTTTTATTTAATTTTTTTTTTCTTATCTCTTTTTCTATTTTTTTTAATTTTTTTATTTTTGGGTTCAAAAAGAAAATAAAAGTTTTGGAAATGTGTTTATGGCAGCAAATAGATATTTTTGAGTTGAAATTGGAAAATTCATTAATTTTTTTGCTTTTTTTAAATTTTATTTTTATTTTTTTAGCGATTTATTATTGGGTTTGAATTTTCGTATTTCCGTTAATTGGGAGAAATGGATATATTCACATAAAAATGCTGTTTCGGTTGATTGCGAATGGAATGCGAAGAGTTTAGTGTTTCATGCATGCAGAATGAAATATTTTGAGGCGGTTTGATGATTTGTTCGTTCGTGTTTAAATACTTGATACGTTTTGTGTGCGGTTTGTAAACTCGATTGTGCAGCGAAAGTAAAAGGTCAGCAAATCGATCGGGCGCACAACTTAAATTGAAAGGCGAGTGGTTGCTTGTCCATTTTACTTGCACTAATCATTCACTATCTGAAATATTTAGCAAGAAACCGGCTAATACGATTATTTGGAGTGAACGTAGTCCAAGTAGAAATTCTTTGATTTTGATTTTTTAGTGAGGCGAAAAGGCTTTGCTTTACACCCGCACGAAATGATGTTGATTTCGATTATTCTTAGTCGATTTTGCTACGTTTTAGCAAGAATATCTATCTATATATATTCCTGGATTTAGTTGAAACGTGGGAAGAAAAACAGGTGTGTTTTGGTTTTGATTCGCTGTAAAATCTTGCAGTGGAAATCAATGCGCGGAGGAATTGGATATAACTTACCTTTGAAACGTCTGGATTATTGAACACCATGTAATGTACGGTAATAAAAGGTTTTATTTTACGTACGAATTTGAAATTTTGTGATTTTGCATTAATTGTAAAATCAGTAATTGCTGAAGCCTCCGAAAACAATCGCATGATTTTGCAATTTTGCATTGTCCACCATATTGAAAATGAGATGCAAAAAATGAGTACTGTGTAATTAATGTGATAAAACGATTTTTTTGAAATATAAGAGTCGTTTGTTGAATTTCTTCTACAATACATGTGGAATTATTTTTAATAAAATATATTTATAATAGTGAACAATTGGTATAGCTTTTATCTCAATTTGTCATCGTGAGTGCAGACGTTTCATGAAATGAAAGGAAAAAAAGGCGAAATTAATGTTTTAAAAAGTGTTTTATTGGACGGGCAGTATGGTCACTGTGATTAATGACTGGCGGGAAATGGAGTTGAGAAGTGGGGAGGGGAAGGTAAATTTACCTTGATTTATTGCCCACATTAGCATTCGTGCAGAAATAGTATATTTGAAGAATTAATGAGTAGGGTTTAACTAAATTTTTTGGTGGAATCAATTTTCGTTGTGCAGTCTTGAGGCAAAAACACATGAAATAATTTAAAATTGTAAACTGAAATTCGTGAAATAAATTTTTCAAAATATCTACATTACTTGCGGATAGTAGAGTGAAGCGACTTTAAAAATTCATCATCGGTTCAGCCATTCATTTGAGTTGGAAAGACTTAAATCCTCAAAGACCTTGTTTATATGTAAACCCATAGGTGCATTTCAACCATTCTTTTGAAAATGGCGGTTTAAAATGGTCAGTTTTATTAAGAAATGAAGCGAAATATTATTTAATGTTACATTAATTGAACCTAGAACACTCCAGTTACTTATGGCTTGTCCAATATAATTATTTCAAATTTAGTATTTTAAAGAAAAATCATCAAGTAGCGATTTTAAGTAGGGGTAGTTGTCACCTTGACTACCAGTCCAATTTTTTACTGACGGAGAGATTGATTGTATGAGTGTGTGAAACGTATAATGTACTGCCGTGTTAAAAAAAAAAACTGGATGGCCAGTATGATGGTAATTGAAATTGTGAGTAATTTTGTGTTTTGCCACTAGGTGAAACACTAGTCAGCGACAGGTGATAATCAACCTTTAGTTTTAATTACAAGGATCACTAAAGACAAGAATACAGTCACCAATTTATGTCCTGGTGGTTTATCTAATGGCAAAACATGAAATTACTCACATTTTCATCCGCTTCGTAATATTTTGTACGCGGGTCTCCATTAGTACGCGGAGGAAATCTTGCTTTTTGTAATGAGAGCATTTACGACAAAATATCTGTTGTTATGTAATCAACAACAGACTTAGAATGATTTGCGGATGTAAGAGTAAAAAAAGAAATGGACTGTCTGTTGACAACGTCCATACATCCATACCCGGAACCCATGCCGGGGTTATCAGAACCAACTACTGCGAATGAGAAGATTGTTTTAACGGGTGTAATCTGCTCTGCTCCCTTTGAAATCATTTTCCGGCTCGTTCGGATGTGACAAATGGAAACGTGATTGCAGATTTGGTTCTAATTTGTAACAAGTGACCGTAGATAAGAGTACGGATTTGACCGAAAGGAGCTGTCCAAAATTGAATACATAATGTAAATTGAAAACAACTAGGGTTGCAGTATGGGAAGTGGAGAGGACGATGGCATTTTTCAAATTTTGATGAAAAATTAATTTAAAATTATTATAGCCAAATTGCATTGAAATTTATTAAAAATTTGTAAAATTTGGTTGGAAATTTATCAAAAAATTGTAAAATTTGGTAGAAAATGTATCAAAATAATTTAAAATTTGGTTGAAAATTTATCAAAAATTGTAAAATTTGGTTGATAATTTATCAAAAAATTGTAAAATTTGGTTGAAAATTTATCAAAAAAATTTTGAGGGGGAGGAGAGGGGGCAAATTATAATTTTGGCTACCGGTAGAGTTGCCAACTTTATATTTTTTGAGCGTTCAATACGCGTTTTGGTACTAAAACATTGATGTGTACGCTGTATGTGCACGTTTTAATTTTTTTAAAGTAATGTACGCTTTTTGTACACAAGACAAAACCTAGGACAAAATAGAAGTAAAAACGTACAAATCTCGTGTCATGTGACTCATGTCAGACGTCACGTAAAATGTGATGTAAATCACGTCTAGATGGTACACGACTGTCCAAAAAAACGTTTGTTTGGGGCGAATTTTGTCACCTCCCCTTCCAATTTTTTTGTGTCCATTTTTATTTGTACGCTTTTGGACAAATCAGGAGTTGGCAACCCTAATTTTGGCTCCAGGCACTAGATTTCTTTACTGTGGCCTTGAAAACAACAGAAGAGAGTTGGGAAGGAAAGGATTTAAGGTTGTCGACTCAAACTCCCTGTTCGATCAGCGAAAGCGGCATATGATTTAGCTTCGTTATCGCGATTGGGTCCACCAAATCTTCGAAATCACCTTTCAAATCTTCTTCAGCTGCACGATCAGATTGGTCGTCATTCGCCGGTATAATCAGTTTTACCTTTCTGATTTCTAAGGACTTTTTTTCCAATTTTCTTCTTCTGCATTCTGCCATTAATCTTGGAAAAATTTTTTTAAATATTTTTTTTAAATTTGGTTTTATTTTAACTCCAATTATTGTTATTTCGTGCTGGTTGGGGGTTTAAAAAAAAAAGAAAAGTTTGAACGATTTAAATTGATTTGGCAGCATTTGACACATCGGAAGTGTCATGTCTAATTACACGAGTCGCATCCTCATTTGAAATTCTAAATTCATCAAGTTCACATTGTCGTCGTCGTCGTCGCCGGTCGCCGCCGAGAAAGCCGAATAATGTTTTCACAATGGCGAGCCGATCCCGACCTCTAACGGCGTCATTCGAGCTTAATTGCACGTGACAAGGTCTCGAAAACATGGCTAAGGAGGATAGTGATGGCAAACCACGTTAAAGGTTGATTTATACCGTTTGTTGGAGGATGAAACGAGCGAAATGATAATTTATTCATGAATTCAAATAGCCGGCATTTGTAATGATAGTGCGCTCTCTCTCTCTCTCTCTCTCGCTTGCTTGGTTGGGCACCGACTCGACTCAACTCGACTCGTCCAAGTAAACAACTCGTGACTTTTTGGCACGGAAAACTGACATTTCTGCAGCTCTATTTTAATGGTTTGTTTAGGTTGGGACAATGGATGATGTGAAACAGTTGGACTAGAGAGTGAGTAATATAGATGTGGGAGTTGGATCGAAACAGAAATGTTGCCATTATATATATATATATATCACCAAATTGATTTGTTGCTTTTTGCAAATGAAAAAGCAACATTATTATTGGATTAAAAGTTTAAGTTGACCAATGATCCTCAAACTTTGGCATCTCGCGGAGCAGAACTCTTTTTTGAGATAAAATTATCTACAGAACCCGATGTTTAAAATTTGTTACGTTTGTTTTGTGTTACTTTTGTAACTCTTACTTAGTATTCGCGATTGAATTACCGCAAAAATTTTTTGCATGTAGGGGATTAAACTCTCTTCTTTTTTGGGAAAAGAGAAGAATAAAGTTAGTTAGCGTTTGTTATCTAGACCTATTGCCTCGTTTCTTGTGTAGACCAACGTTTTCTTCGAAGTCAGTAGTTTCAATCCATTTTCATCGTGCTTTTAGGAAAGAATCGGACAGGTACATTTGTGATCCCACGTTGTATTATAGCGAGAAATAATAGAGTGCTTGATGGTATGGATTCTTCTGGATATTTGTAGGAATAAGTGGACACAACCACACCCACTGTATTTTTTAATTTTTTTCCAAAACAAGGTAAACACTGGGGGATGTGTTAATCCCTCCAAAGGGGGAGAAATGGTCACCCAAGTGGTGACCTTTTACACTTATACATTTTTAGTACTTCCTAAACTTCTGTTTCAACATAATTGTTCAATTCGCGGTTATTCCGCAGCCCCTGGATCGTTTTTTAAACAACTCAATAGATTATTACATTTGGAAAGGCAAATGGAAACACTTCCAATGAGTGACGTGTCGAAGTTTGAATCAAATTTATGTGTAAATCAGTCGCACTAGTTTCGTATTAGCAATTTGCATCGTTAGTCGTGGGTTTTTGTGGAGAAGGAGAGATAAGTGGTGCACAAATGGGGGTACGGTGCTGTGAATAAGTTGTAATTAATAAGATTTCTGAGAGTGAATGAGAGCAATTACGTGCACTCCATTTAACCGGGGCCGGGGAACGGGCGACGTGTCCGTTTGCATTTGCTTCGCGAGCGTCTTCCACTGCTGGAATTATCTCGGTTGAAACTTTTGTGTCGTGCAATTGTTGAAGGAAAAAAAGTGTCTTGGAAATTGATTTCGGAGCTGGTGAGAGGAATCATTAATTCGTAATGAGAATGAGTGGTTTGGGTTTGCTCGAATCGAAATCGGGTCGGTTGAGTTGGTGATTTTGTGGGTTTAAAAATGGCGGGGAAAGTTGGAAAGTTTGGGTGTTATTTTGATTGAATGAATAAGTTTGTTATATCGGAATAAAAGTGGTGTGCTGCGCCATGAATTATTTATTTTGGCGATAGAAATGGTTTTAAATTGGTGAAATAGACGCTTGCGTTTTGAATTTTGTAAATGGAAAAAAAGCGAATTTGGAATTTCAATTTTGGAAATGTAAAATGTAATATTTATGTTCGGTGTTGCGTTTTGAGAGTGGTACTGTACATAAATATATATATTTCTAAATTTAGTATGCTGGTAAAGGAATTTTTATTTTTAATTTGTCAATGAAATGTAGGAAATTGTTGTTTCGTTTAAGCCTGGATCATCTTCCAAATTATTATTTGCAGAAACGAGACAACATTATACTTGTTTTGTGGGGAATTGATTGAAACAAGAGTCGTTCTAATTACTCTACACGTCAATTACTGAGTTTAAATGTACACAGTTTTCCAGATAAATGACAAATTGAATTTTATTTGTCTGAAAAAACGTTGAGTACACGTAGCGTACAATGCACTGAAGCCATCTTTACTGCGTTGTTGGTCCAAACAACGCAGTTAAAGGATTGGCTTTATTCTGGTGAGGAGTAACGGAGCTCCTAGATTTTTCCGTGTCAACAGTTGGCAAGGATAATAAACAGTCTGTCATATTAGCTGGAGTCTAAAGGAGACAGGTTGTGTTTCTCCATAGATCTAAATACAATGGACTGCGCACTCACAATGGCGCCCATGCTAAATGAGTTGGAGGAATTGTTGAGGTAAAGTGATGTCACTTCCTGTTTCATCATTTTTGCAGTGAATTCAATTTTATTTTGTAAATTGTAAATAATTTTTTTTTTACATCTAATTTTTTTAACCAATTACGTGCAACAGTAAATGGATTAAAACAACATTTGAATGGATAAAAAAATATAAACAGTTAAAAACAGTATTTAAATAAATTAAAACAAGTATAAACAGATGTAAACAGATGTTTAATGAATAAAAACAACTATCAACAGGTAAAAACTGCTTTGAAATGAATAAAAACAAATGGAGACGGTTATAAATGGATTTCAGGCAGCCATAGCAGCAACCGGAAACGAAATTGCAATCCGATCTTGTGACTTCCTCTTGCTACTGGCTTCGTACCCACAATTCATGAGTGCGCAGTCCAGTATATTTAAGTCTATGGTTTCTCTCTCTTCCTCATTCTATTTTAAAAGTAAAAGATAGAAAAGTTAGTTTTGTGGTAAACAAAAAAGGGCTACAAGATAGTGCTACGTAGTTTCATGCGAAATAACACGAGAATTTCGTTTTAAAATCTTGTTTTGACCATCGTGGCCCGACGGAGAACTTGATACACTTAGTCAGCACCACTTAATCAACAGTTTAGTGCCTGACTCGACTTAAACTTGTAGACTAGGGCTGAGTTCTATTTCAAAACTCAGCCGTAATTATGAATGAACAGAATTAGAGGCGGTGTTATTACTTGAAAATTTGTATACCGACTCATTTATTTTCTTGGTTGCCAGGAGATGGTGTCTTGACAACCCGATACAATATTTAAATTTGGTCTTGTTACAATAGAAAATCATACAACATAGTAACAGATGTAACAGGAAGCTAGCGAACTTAACCTTACTCATTTAGTTTAAGATGTGAGGATAATATTTCTATACCCCTGATAAATGCCTTCGACCAGATGTCGACTAAACGTCAGTCAACTATGCATACCAAAAATGCCAGTCGTCGACTAAGTGGCTTAAGTTGACGACATAAAATAACACGACTTTTTATGTCGGGCAGTTTTTGGACAAGAGAATCTTGTGTTAATACCATAAAGCTTTAAATGTGTTTGAATCTTTTCCCTGTTCCTCCAGGAGTTCATTTGGACTCGGACGATTGTTTGAATTAGGCGTTTACAGAAAAATCCTCCCAAGATAACGATAAAAACCACATAATAATATCACAAAAACCACATAATTAAGTTTTTTTTAAAAAACACAAGAATTACAAAACAATACAAAAAATTCTACAATAATTATAAAAAAAAACTGTATGCTTTGCGATCTGTGGCGCTTAATTGGACTCGGTGTTTATTCCGTATATTATTTGTGATTCTGGGCACTTTAAACGGCATAGCCCACAATTCGGATAAAATCTTCCCTTTGTTTTCACTGTTTTAAGATTAATCTACCAGGTGGCAGATTATATAATCCATTGAGATTGAATGACATCAGTCTTGGCCCGGTCTCCCGGCTCTGAAAATTGAAGTCAATTGTCTTACTTCGATCACAGTGTTAAAAAATAGACCGGGTAAATGATGATGTCATCAAATCTCAATGGTAGATTAATCTTAAAACAGTTATACCGGAAGAAAGTTGTTATATCTTGCCTAGCCATTTTGAATGCAGTTGTTCACATTATTGTGTCAAAACAATCTTGTTACATGATTAATATAAATGCCATTGAATTTGCTGCTTAACCAACAAACAAATGAATGTCATTTGATTCACACACGTCTACGAAGCGGAGAAATGCAAATGGCGACAATTCGAGTGTAAGCTCCGTTAGGCTTAAGGACTGTACTTACGCTGTACTTATAAATGGAGTGTTTTGATTTTTGATGAGCAAAAATGTGGTGTTAATACTTGAATGCGTTTATTTTTATTAGTCGCTTTATTTGAGTTGTTTTGAGTCACTTTTCGCATGTTCCGTTTATCTAGTTGTTTTATTAGTGATGCATGAGTTAGCACCTCTAGCTGTAACGTCAACAGTGTTCTTTCTCTGTTGTGTTGGTTTATTTAATGTGAATAATAAGACAGGCTTTTGGTTCTGTCTTTTTGTGTTTGTTTCGTCCTCAGGAGGTACGGTTTAAGGTCACAGACCCGAAAGCGCACGGCAAAGGCGTGGAGAATACTATCAACCCCCCTTCCGGGGGCGGTGGGGGCGACGCCGAAGCGGCTGATAGGGGAGGAGCAGGAGCAGGAGCTGGAGCTGGGGGTGGTGGTGATTCCAACACCTTCCAAGGAAAGAATCTCAATAAACTGTGCGGTATCAGTCCCAGCGATATCGACAAATATTCACGCGTCGTTTTTCCCGTGTGTTTCGTCTGTTTTAATCTAATGTACTGGATCATCTATCTACATATAAGTGACGTAATCGTCGAAGATATTGTACCAATCAGTGCCGAGTGAAGAGGGAGCTAGAAGAAGAAGAAAATGGGCGGCTAACAATTATAATAGACTCACGGAAGATTTGAAGAAAAAGAGATGAGGAAGAGGAGAAGTGAGAAAAATGAAAGAATAAAAAATGGCCGCTCCGTATTCTTCTTATAACTAGGAACTTAATAACATCAAGCGCACTGCTACATCAACCAAGATGAAACATCCTTCCAACATCCCTTGACGTTCGTTGTACCGATTGCAGGGTAGGACGCCTGCATTTCCAACAATTTTTTTTTGTTTTTTTTTAAATAAGTCAATTGATATTTAAAAATTAATGGGAATTTGATTAGTTTCATGGAAATAATCGTTGAAGGAAATTTTTCGATTTTTTTTTCTGGAATTTTGATTTTTGAGTTTATTTTTTTTGGTTTTTTTGTTTTGATTTAAAAAAATTTAACCAGTACATTTTAAAAAAATTTAAAAAAAAAATTTTGATTTTTGGTTTTTGTTTATTTCTTTTTTAATGTGGGGAATAATAAATATACGATTAGTGCGGGCTTAAATTCAATTGATAATAAATTTTAAACATTTTTCTGCTGCGCTCTAAAATACGATTACCACTTGAAATCCGTTCAAAACAACACGAGCAACAGATTTAAACTCGTGAGATTCAACTGTATAACACACTGGTATTATAAAATTGTGACAAAATGGTGAGTGAATTCTATTTAAAAAAAAAATAAAAATAAAAATATTAAAAATAAAAAAATAGAACCAAATAAATAAAAATATAAAAAAAAATCTGTAAAATGGCAAGAGGACGGAAATTCAAAAGATTTATACATTTTTATGCATATAAATATACCCCTGAAAGAGGTAGATTTATATATGTAGAAATGCATAAGTCCAACGTGCAAACTTCTATAATGAATTAATGATGATACTGAAGTAATGGAAATGCCATACGTTTTTATATATTCCGACAGAAACACTTTTTCTTTTTATATATATAGGATGGTTCAAGTAATTTTGATGCTCATGCGGACAAAGGTTGTAGGTTCATTGGAAGTGGAAAAAAATATTGTTAGGAATTTTTTTAGTCTTGTTGTTAGATGTTGAAAGAAAGACAAAATTTTCAGGTTTTTTAGTTATATATTTTTTTTTTTTAATTTAATTTTTTTTTTTTATTTAAAAAAAAAAAAAAAAAAAAATATTTTTTAAGTTATGTAAATATTGATGTGAAAAGTTGGTTTTTGTTTCTTTGGTTTTCGGGTCCCGTTAGGTCAATGTTGGTTTATTTTTCTTTTTTGAATTTGTTAGAATTCTAAAGTAATGGTTACTAACGCGGTTATGTGTCTGGGCATCGTATTTTGCCAAAGTTTATTCATAGTTTTTCATTCTAAATACAAATATATATATACATATTAAATATATATATATATATAGGCCTAGTTTTTGGATTTTTTTTTTTTTTTTTTTAATTTTTTTTTTTTACTTTTTATTATTTTTGTTTATTTTTAAATTTAACACTGGCACCTGATCCAGAGCTCAAGAAATAACTTTTGTGGCTTGAAATTATAAATGATTAAAAAACAGATTAGGAGTTTTTATTTGTATTTTTATTTTTTTGAAAATCTTAATTTTTTTTTTTTAGTTTGAGATTTTTCTGTGATTTTACACAACTCATTTTGATTTACCATTAAAAAAATAATAAAAATAACAAAAAAAAAAAAAAAAAACAAGCAAAATTTCCTGCGCAATTCATCATTACTTTGATGATAGTTTTCCTCCATTGTCTATATTACACTTGCAAAGTCATTAAGAAATTTTAAAAAAAAAAAATTTTAATTTCTCCATTTTTAAACTCCTTTTGATTGGATTTTTTTCTTCTCTTTCTGGAGCAATAAATTATATTAGACGATTCTAACTTAATTTGCATGTCAGGCTTTGTGTATAGGATTACGCTGTACGAGGTTACTTTTTTGTAATCATTGTAACATTGCTCAAAAAACATTTCTATTTGACTGTGAGCTTGAGTATTTATTTGGAGTATTAATTACTGAATAGGAGTAAAGTCATCAAGCTAAGAAATTAATCCATCAATCAGCCCAGTCCAATGAAAATTCAAATATTTCAAACTTAAATTAAATTAATTAAAGAATTCAAAACAAAAAACAACTCAATTGTCACAAATAATCCGCCCTTAATATAAGTAATCAATATTCCCAATCTCAGTAAATTGTGTCATTAGTAAAAGGATTTGTTCATACATATATCTATATATACATCCATTTTGTTTTTTATTTATTTATAAATTTACCTCATCTGTTTAGTCTCAACCATGTCAACTAAACTGGTTTGAGAGTAAAAAGTACAGGTAATTTTTATTTATTATTTTTTTTTTTAAAAAGTTTTTTTTTTCTCTTTCCCTAAATAAATTTCGATAAATATTCCCTTTAACCCACTTATCTGATAGATTTAAACGTGTGGTGTATGTCATTTCTAGCCAATTTGCCCTCCAATTAATAGATTCAACTATTGCAGTTAGAAACGGGCCAATTAATAGATTAACTGGATATTATTATATTATTGTTATGCATGGTTTTTATTTTTATTTAAAAAAAAATAATAATAATTAATTAAACCTAAACTATGGGGAATATTATTCCAGATTTGTAGGGTTTAATTAACGCGGAATGCAAACGTTAGACGGTTTTTAGGGCCTTAATGAACTAACAACACAAAATACACTGCATGTGATTTATCATAGATTTCTTTTGAATTTAACTTGATTTTAGTGTTTAATGTCAAGCTGTTTTACCTGTTGTTAGGCCCTATTTCACTTTTAGTTCGATTTTGATCACATTTGAGGATTTTTTTATTATTTTTATTATTTTATTTTATTTTTTTGTTACAAAAACTAAAATAAATAAATGAAAAATAAAAATTGTGTTGTTTATGAAAAGGTATATTTGCTCCCTCATGCGTGTGCAGCTATGTTTTTTAATTACTAAGATCATTTAAAGATAATAATAATAATAAATATTTAATAATAAGAAGAGTTTGTATAAGAAGTTTTAGGAATAGGTGCAGTTAAAAAGGACCTTTTCATATTCAAAAAAAGTCACTAAATGGTTTGCGGAATTATCTCGGTTGCTTCGAGTAACTGGTTTAAAAAGATGTTGTTAGCTCTCTATTTCTCATGTTATTATTGTAGTTGAAGCAAATTAAGTCTTGCCACCAAAAACAAGAAAGTTCCAATTTAACTTGTATGTAATTTCTCACGGTGTTATTATATAATAATAATAATGGAAAAAAACAATTGTAGTTAGTTAGGCTCACTATTTACACTCAGTTTAACGTATAAAAATGTTATCGAACGCTGGATTACTTAATTTTATTATAATTCATTAAATTTGTTTATCTATAAAGTGAAAACTGCGGAAATTTAAATTATTGGTGTTTTATTGGTTTTCACTTGCTGTGAACAATTTTTTTTTTAAAATTAAAAGTGAAAAATCAATGTTAAATTTGATTGATTTTGCAGCCATTTTGGAAAAGTTCTAGCGTAGATGGCTGTTGCAATAGTGCATTTCAAATCTTTTTCATCTTTCTCTGTATTCTTGAATTGACAATTTCTGTTACTGTATATAAACTTGTAATTCAATTGCGTCACACTAGAGGGCTATGAAAAAAATTAATAAAACATTTGGTTTTTTTTTTTTTGAATTTTTTTTTTTTGGTTTTTTTTTTCTAAAAAAAAAATAAATGATTTAAGTGTGACTTTATTCAAGTAATTTATTTTCAGTACCATGGAAATAATTAAACAAAAAACACACAAAAAAAAAATTCAATTTAGCAGAAAATTGATGAGCAGTTTCATTTATTTATCACTTGAAATGATCATTAAGGAACTGCTATTGACCAAGCCCAGGTAGGCAGGAAATGAATTTTCTTGAATGAATTAATTTTTCTATTAATTTTAATTTATTTTTATTTTGCACAATGGAAACACAAATATCGATGTTCATGCACAATTTGTAATGCACTGTTGAAATCGAGGGCATATATTCATTTATTTATTTATTTATTTATTTATCTATTTATTTATTGAGCATGTTTATTTTTGGATAATCTTTTATTTTAATGCGTGCATTCTGATCAACGTGATAATAGGTTTTGAAATTAATGACATAAATGCGGTGTTTGGTGACAAATTTTAAAACTTTGGTTTTATTCGTAAAACAGCGTCATTTACGTCATTAATTAAGAAACCTTTGTTTATTTTTGATAAATTAATTAATTATTTTATTTTTTATTCCGGGCGTCGTAAATCATTTAAAACGCTTCCAAGTCGTTGTCGAGTGCAACATTAAAGGTCAGGAGGAATACGAAATGGCCTCAATTAGGGTGCCGTTTGTGCCGTTATTATTGGGCAATTTTTGCTTTGATTTCATGCAAATGAGTCGTCTGTGGATGATTTTGTTGATGCTGAAATTGGAGAACAGAAGTTCGGATGTTCCTCGGCTCGTGAATGGGTTTTTATCGATCAGAACGTCACGTGGCTCACATTTGCGCTTTTCTTTCCGAACGAATGGAAACGTCATGCAATCTGCCCTTTGAGATGCTGAGCAAAAACGGGTTTGTCTCACGTTAGACTCGCGATCCACAGCTGCAAAATGTTTTACAGCGTTAAATTTTTATTTCTTTCATTTTGCAATTTTGAGATTCAATTTCAAAATTTTTTTTTTTTTTTTTTTTTTTTTTTTTTTTTGGTTTTAAGGGGTGTGTTTACTCGCCGCTAGGATCCGCCTCTTGCCGTCACATGGTTGCTAGGTTGGTGGAATCGAGTTTTGGTTGCTAAGCGACCGGTATCACATTGTCGTTATTCTTGAAAAGAATAAACCTGAGCGTGTAATTGGAACTGTACGAAAACATACATTGGAAAACGTACGGAAAAAAAAATATGTTTATACATATATGCAAATAAATAAATAATACGGGAACTGAAAGCCATTTTGTTGAAAACGTGTATCAAGGTATTTTGAACGAGTGACCTTGTGTGTTATGTCGAATGTGGAATAAGCCGATAGCACGCACATCTTAGCAACGGAAACAAATTTTTCATCACGCACACTTGTTTATATATCGTAGTTTAGGCTTGAAACGAGAGGCAAAACGGTGTGTGATTAACTAAAAGGATTTTTCATTTTTCCAATGCAATATTTGATTATCGAAATTTCCGCTGTTTGATGGCGGAGTGTGTTTGTTTGGCGGTTTGCAAAATACATTTGCTGTGCTTTTAAAGACGATAGCATGTTTTTCATTATTTTTGAAAAATTTATTTATTATTATTTTTTTATTCGAGAACGTAGCTGGAATCGATTTTGTATAGTTGGGCACGAGTTGGCTTGAAAAGAAGATTACAATTTGGAAGCGAAGAGTTTTTTTTTTTTTTTTTTTTTTTTTTTTTTTTTTTTCTTTTCTTTTTTGATGGAATCGTTTGCCAATAGATTTATTGGTATTTTCAACGATATTTCAAGTGGATATGTTTACAGCAGTCTCTGATTTATTTTTAATTTGTGTAAATGGATTTAAAAAAAATTGAAGGGAATGTTATATTTGAACGTGGTATTAATTGGAAAAGATAACAAAGATGTGACATTGCAAACAAGTCATGCAGGAAAGCAAAGATGTCGTGCAGGAAAGCAAAGATGTCATGCAGGAAAGCAAAGATGTCATGCAGGAAAGCAAAGATACTAAACGAGATGATTTCTTTTTTTAATTAAAATTCAGAGGGGTTTTCAATAGCTTGTGAATCTGTAGGGATCTATTGTAATTAGAATATCTTTTTTTGAGCTTGTTTTTAGTACATTTTATAATTCAAAAATAATTTTTTTTTTAAATTGAAAATTAATTAGGCCTAGGTGCAATTGACGCGCTCTTAATGCCTATGATTTTCAGGGGCCTCAGAATCCTAAAAATTAAATCCTAAAATCTTCAACAAAAACACAATAGTAGAATTAGAGCCTTTGCAGTCACAAGGGCCCAAAATTTCCCAAAAAATATTCAAAATGTTGCAAGGGGCACCACTGGGGCCCCCAAATTTCCAATAAAAATTTAAGAGGTTGCCCTTACAGTCACAGGGGCCTAAAATTTCACAAAAAATATTCAAAAGATTGCAAGGGGCAGCACTGGGGCCTCCAAATTTCCCAAAAATATTCAAGAGGTTGCCCTTACAGTTACAGGGGCCCAAAATTTCTCAAAAAATATTCAAAAGATTGCAAGGGGCACCACTGGAGCCTCCAAATTTTTAAAAAATATTCAAGAGGTTGCCCTTTCAGTCACAGGGGCTAAAAATTTCCCAAAAAATATTCAAAATGTTGCAAGGGGCACCACTGGGCCTCCAAACTGCACTTACGGACTCAAGTGGTGTAAAACTGTCACCGATCTTTCGATCGAAAGGCCTACGGTTTTTATTAATTGTTTGTCGTTTTAGAGCGCCATTAACGTCATTAAAATCAGTTTATTAATGTCACTGATTAAGGGTTGTTTTTGTGAGTTTTTAGTGATTTTATCAATAATTTCTGCTGTGAAATATTGAAGTGTGGAAATAGTGACGATTTAATAAGAAATTCTGATCGATTGGAAACGTATTAATAATAGTCAATCATGGTTGAATTGGTGCTGACTGTTGACAGTCTGTTATAGATTTTGGCCAGTTTTCAAGCAATGAGATAGAAAATGCTGGATGCAGATTTTTAGGTCTAAAAAATAGCTCAGTTGCAAGAACAAGGAAAGGGTTGGAACGTTTTTACTTCCTTAGTAGTCACGTACTCGTGTTTTATCACAGATTAATGCGTTTTCTGTTTTCCAATGTGAAATATGAACAATTGGTTTTGCCTTTTGCTGGTGAAATTAATTAGCTGACATGGATTTGGAACGTTTTTTGTTTAGCGAGTTGTTTTGTTATTTTTTCTTTTTGTTTGTTTATTGAATTATTAATGCTCTCAAATGCGAAGTGTTTATTTCCTAAAAATTGTTGTTGTTTGGCATTGCCGTCTGGCGATAACAACTTACAATTCGATCAATATCATTAAGGCAGGATGTAGAACGTTACAATATATTTTTTATATTTTTTACATTAGCTTAATGTTTTTATTTAGTTGTCATAATTTGTTATTTTTATTTGAATTACAGTAATTAGTCTTTTTTATTTTGGTTTTTTTATGTTGTAATTTGAGTTAGGAATATTGCCACTAGAAGGCAGGTTAGTACAATGAGTTTTATTCGAGGGGGTAGCCAATCGCAATAATAGCAAAGGATTTTGAAATTCTGTTGAAATGCTGAAGATTTCAGGATTTCAGAAGGAATTTTCGTGATTTTAGGAGGATTTCTCAGGATTTCAGGGAGATTTTTAAAAGATTTTGATTGATTTTAAGGATTTCTCAGGATTTTAGGAGGATTTCTCAGAATTTCAGGAGATTTTGATCGATTTTATGGATTTCCAGGATTTCCAAGATTTTTAAGATTTCTAGGATTTCTGTGATTTTTTGGATTTTAGTGATTTACTAAAGATTCGACGGATTTGCTGTGGATTTGAAAGTTTTAGGCGGATTTCTTTGTAGCATTTGCTTGATTTTGCTACAAATTTTGCAACAATTTAGAAGATTTAATGAATTTCTACGATTTTCCAGGGTTTTTAGAATTTCCAATGGATTTTTAGAATTTCTAGTGGATTTCTAGGATTTCCAGTGAATTTCTAGGATTTCCAGTGAATTTCTGGGATTTCCAGAGGATTTCTAGAATTTCCAGAGGACTTTTAGCATTTTCAGAAGATTTTTAAGATTTCCAGAGGATTTTTAGGATTTCCAGAGGATTTCTAGGATTTCCAGAAGATTTTTAGGATTTCCAGAGGATTTCCAGGATTTCCAGGATTTTTTGGATATCTAGGATTTTGAAATCCAAAATCTTAGTTCGTATGAGAATTCCAGCATTGGCTATCCCCTAAGTTTTATTTGAACTGTGCCGTCATGTAGCGGAAGGCGTGGCGCCTACTGGTGGGAGAATGGGTGTACTAAAAATTGGAAAAAATTACAGACTGACTTAAAGACTGAGTTAAAAAACGTGTGTACATTTTTTGAGATTCCTTATATTTGTTTAGTAAGGAAAATCAGTGAAAACATTAAGACAGGATTTATACAATCAGTAAGGCGGTGGTTTTTGTCTTTTTGTCGAAATCAAACGAAAGCTTGGAATTTACTTTATTGTCTATTTAATATTAATTTATTAAATTCGATGAGAGAAGATTAGTTTAAAGTTGAGCTGTAGATGGAGTTTAAATATGGCACCTACAGTATTGATTTTCTTGAAAGCAATGGTTAGGAGTTTGGACGAGAGGCCGACATTCACATTCACTTCTATTGCGTATGAATTTACAAATTAGCAAATTGAATCATAGGCTTGCTCATTTGTTATATGTGATTTATTAAACTCCAACAATTTGATTGATTTGCTGGATTCACAGCTGATTTGCTAGATTTGCAGCAGATTTGCTAGATTTGCAGCAGATTTGCTAGATTTGCAGCAGATTTGCTAGATTTGCA